>CM071629.1:2091841-2290568 GCA_036419045.1 Scirpophaga incertulas
ATTCTTCGATTACTATCTAGTTTAAATACTTAAATTAAGTACTAGCGAACCGCCCCGGCTTCGCACGGGTGCAATGCTTATCTACGTGCCTGCATTTTAAATTTGTAATATCTTCGGAAATATTAACTTAAATTACATGCTGTAAAAAACTTATTGATCTATAATAAACGCACAATTTATTTAAGGTACTTAATTGGATAAGGATTAATGCTGTATTGTTTAAAATCACTTCGTAAATAACATTTTTTTAGTAAAAGTTAAAAAATGGTTATGGTGGGTTATCCCTAAGAGATACACATATACCATCGCGGACTTTTGACGTGAAACGTCTTTAAAATCGCGCCGAAACATACGGGTAGCAGGTTTAAAAAGTGGACCGTAACGAAAAGGTCTATATCATCGTACCTTAATAATTACAAAACTATTCGTTTTAGAAACAAAAATGTGGTGTGAATATTTCACTTATATAGTCAGCTCGCTGTTGTGACAGAGTTTTTTATTACAATACTTAAAACACCGTCAATCTTGTTTTTTTTTTTTACTTTAAAAGCGATTCCCTAACGTTATTTATATTTATGCGTATCGTTTATTCCCTCTAATATTGGGTTGGGTTTGAACGTCAAGAAAAAACAAAAGAAGATCAACACACGAGAAAATTTTCTGTAATGGCGCGCATGCAAATTATATAACGCAGTAAAAGAAAATTAATAATACTGTGGGAGGTTAATAGAAATATAAAGAAAAACGTTCAAGGGGTAAGCTTAGCAATATTTATTATATGTTTTCATTTGTAATTTATGGTAAAAGAACAATTCTTACTTATCTCTTACATTGATATTTTAACTACCAGACGCAGGCAAACAAATTTAAAAACCAGCGACCTAAAATAACTACTTATTTTAACTATATTAAGTGGAATCTTATCCAAAGTTACTATCGAGAAAGATTTACTTAACATTTTGGTTTTTTGTTGACCTTTTTAAGGTGGACAAAGCCGTAGTACATTATTTTGGTCTATCTCGTAGGGTTCAGCCAGCGTTTTTCAATACCTATAAGCGCAAAAAACGTGCTTATTTACGACATCACATGAGAAACCTCTATCAGTGTTTCTCTACTATATTATGCATTTATTATAGGTACATAAAAACCTTCCTTAACAATCACTTTATCTATTTAAAAAAAATCGCATCAAAATCCGTTGCGGAGTTTTATAGATCTAAGCATACATAAGGATAGACAGACGGCGGATAGCGACTTTGTTTTAAACTATGAAGCTCAGATGAAGTACTACCATCTGAGCTATGGAGTCATAATGCTGTTGTATTAGTAATCTGTAGGCCTACCATGATTAGTAATCTGTATATCTGAAGAAATATTTTTATTTTAGTCTTATTTGTTGTTGTTTAGAATTTCTAATTGTTTTTTTTTTATTATTAATTTATTAAGTCTGCGAAACTTTGACATAAACTGTAGTCTGTACAGCACTACAGCACATTCTTAGCCATAGATTACCCAAAGTTTTTTAGATGGGCGACTCTGGCCTCTTTGTCGAAACGTGTTTGCAGCGCCACTCGCGTTGCGAGCTTGTAACTTTAAAAAAAGGCGCGTCATTTAAATTTAATAGGTACTTGTTTGATTTCGACCTATTGGAAGTATAAAGTTACATGTAACATAGCACCAAAGTTGTTTTTTGTGTTTTATTGCTTGGCCAACATACTGTTTTGGGAAGGTAGTCTGAATTTTTAAATCTGTATTTCTTAAAATACTGATTTTACCTTCCAAAAATAATATGTTAGCCAAGCAATAAATCACAAAAAACAGCTTTGGTTATATGTTACATGTAACTTTATACATACAATAGGTCGATTTACATTATTATTATTTAAAAGCAAAATCGTTTAAAAACCAGTGTATTATGGCCTAGTTACAATTAGCAATGTGTTTCTAATAAATTTAGTTCTAAACGCTATTTGCATGCAAAAATAATTAGGTTGATACATACATTTTTAAACAATTTTACATTTGAATATTGGAAATGAATAGGTGTAGTACTATAACTTTTAATTAATACATTATAATAATATTTTTACTAGTGTATTAATTTCGCTTCGGACGAGGCGCTTTTATAATTATATTAGAACTTCACTTATGTGTAAGTTCATTTAATCATCAAGAAAAGGTTAGAAAAGAGAAATTAGGCGAAAAAGTATAATAACAATCCTTTTATTATAAAACATTTAAATAGAACAAAAAATAAAAACTTAAGATTAAAGGTTATCATGCAAAGAAAAGATACAATAATATGTCGGGGCTTCTAAGCTGAGGGTTGAAGGACAAAAGTTATTGGGAATTAATACGTTCCGCACGACGTAAAACAGAATCCCAATAGAAAGTACATTCAAATTATATTCAGTAGAGTTGTTTACAAACATGAACATTCCCACTGTCTGCAAGATGTATTTTACATTATATGTAAGAAAAGATAATTCGAGTTACGCATAGGAAAAATATTCCACTATTATAAAACAAAAATCAGTTACAAAGTCCTGTGTAAAGAATAACTAACCTTGCTCAAAACAGAAACAAAATACAAAAATAACATTAGGCATATGCTTTCAATTAAAATTAATTTAAAACATATTGGTATGGTGGGCACTTAAATAAAAAACTTAAAAATACTAACTTAAAAAACTAAACTTAAAAAGTCTGTCTGTTTACATTAAAAACGTTTCACTTAATAATTATTAATTTTTATTTATTTTATCTTTGTTACTCTGGATGGCGAACACAAATTAATTATTGTTAAAATGAAGAAAGAAGAAGAAACATCAAATTTACTTAAAATTAATTAAAAATATCACACTTTGCCAGTCGATTTTATTATGCTAATTGTTTAACACTTCTAATATTTTTATTTTTCTTTTTAAGAGATAAATATCTCTGCCAAGCCATTTTTTTTAATAAATCATTACTATTAATTTTAGGTTCCACTTGACCTTTTAAAATTGCATTAACATTTTTGAAATAAGTAAAAATAAAGAAGACCAAAAATTTTTCAATGTATAAATTAAATATGTCATGCTCTTCACAGAGAAATGGGTTGTACAATTTTTTAAATATATATGTCAGATGTTTTTTTACATTATTTCTTAAAATATACTTTTGTATATTATTTGTAAACAAAATTACCATTTTAGAAAACATTCTTCTAAATTGAGTTTTTGTTTTAAATAATAAGTTTGGCTTATATTCTATTTCTTGTATGAATAAATGTTCTTCAGAAGATGTAGAGGACTGCAACTGGTTAATACACCTTGGACATTTTCCAATAACCTTTTTAATATTCTTAGCTATATATCCAGCTATATAGGCATGAGCGGAAATAATGGCCAAATCTTCAACTTCCTGGAACTCACTGCTAGAATTGTCCCCTACATCTTCTTCACTGCCACTATCTATGTCATCTGACTTATTACTAATTGTTAACAATGAACGTAAAGAATCCAAAGTATCATTATCTTTATCATCTTCACAATTAGCATTCCGGGAATGAGGAGAGGAAAAATTATTTATAATTATGGCCTTAAAAGAAGATATAAATGAATAAGATGTTGGGTTGATGTTCCTGACTCCATGGCTCCGTATACGCCCAAAAAAATTTTCTAATGAATCTTGGTTGATTCTTCTCAAACAAAGATATTTGAACCCAATATTACTTAATTTCTTCCAGAGGTATATAAAGCCACGGAGTGTTTTAATCCAATTTTTGATTGAGGGAGGAATATTTTCTCCTTTAGTGGAAACAAATTTAACAGAATTAAAGACTTTGATGGCCTTTTGCCAAAATTGTATATGAGAAGAGCCAGCTTTCACAGCACATCTTAATTCCTTCCCATAATCTGGTTCATAGGAGTGTCCATTTACACTGTCGAAAACTTGGTCCATGAAAGAGATGAAGGTTGCAGTCTCATTAGCATCTTTTGGTAATGTCCCTTCCTGACCTGAAATAAAAGGCTTGCATTAATATATATAACCATATACCTATATATATTATTTCTCTAAGCAATTTTTTGTGAGAATGCCATAACTTCTTTATTTCTTCATCAAAATTAATGATTTTCGCGTTATTTTTAAGCTTATGTTCCTGGTGTCTGACGAAAAATAGTAATTTTGTTTAAATAATGTTTAACATAACAAATACATTTAATATTAAAACATTAAAAACCGGCCAAGTGCGAATAGGAGTTACGCATGAAGGGTTCCCATATCATGATATTGAACAAACATAGGCAAAATTGGCGTTTAGTATATATTGTTATAGTATATAACCAAAATACATAATCTGTGAAAATTTCAGGTCTCTAGCTATCATGGTTCTTGAGATACTGCCTGGTGACAGGCAGACAGACGGATGGATGGACAGACAGTGAAATCTTAGAAATTCCGTTTTTACGCTTAGGGTACGGAACCCTAATTAACTAGTGTTATTAGGAAGTTCATTTGCAGTATATAATAGAATAATATTAACAAATATATCATACCATATTTAACAGTCCATCGCATCGTGGAAGATACACGATGTGAAAAGACTTGTGCTGCATGTTTCACCTTCATCTTTTTCAGCTTTTCTTTATATACATGGGCATCTGTGAGTTTGTAACACATCTTAGTATTAAAGTCACCTACATCTAATTCATAAAGCTTTATGATATGATCCCAACTAGCTTTTCCCTTGGTATTATCAATTATGAACAAGAGGTCGTGTAAAATTAAATTGTTCCTTATTCCTTTCAATAGATGAGGGGGGTCGTATATCGCAACAATTTCCTGCCCTCCAACTTTGAAGAGGTCAATGTCAGAGGCACATAGTTGCGCAGATTCTTCTTTTAATTTTTTTATGGCATTAACATTGGCAGCATATTGGTCACAAACTGTGCATACTATATTTAAACCAACTTCTTGAAGTGCCAATATAGTATTTTTTATAAGAAGTTTCAGTTGATCAGAATTCATTCCACCTTGGCTGAAGTGAAATGAAATAGGTTGTTTCCATCTTTTCCTTAATCCCTGAACCATGAATACTAAAGCATGATCAGCAAACTTGAGTATTTTGTGGCCATCAATATCCTGAAAGCCCACAACTTCATCCCACTTCTTGTCGTAAGTCAGTGACGGTTCTATCGAAATTTCATCGAACATTAGAATGGAATATGTATCCAAAAAGTCTAATTTTTCTATAGAACATTTTAAAGAGTCCATGACTTTTGGAACTATGCCAGTTGAAAAATGAATTTTATTTAAAATGTTCATCAAGGTTTTCCTTGATGGTAGAGCAAAGGTTGATCTTAACAGCCTATATGCTCTAGGGCTTTTTTTTAGAAGAGATAGTGCATAAACTTTATCTTCAAAAGTAAATCGTCTTCCTCGAGGATTTTTTTTGAGCATATTAATTTGACAGTTAATAAAGTTCAATGCCCTTTTATTTACTTTAGCCTTTAAAAATTCTGTTGATTCAGCATAATGTAAGGCTTCACTAAGTCTTTCTTTGTTTGACACATTCTGGTTAGCAAGACGACGTTTGACACTTTTTAAATCCTTGACAATTTCATAGAGTTGTCTTGCTTTTGGGGTCAGCTTTGTTGCTCTAGTAACTCCTAAACTTTTTAGTAATCTTGAAGATCTAGAAAAACCTGTAAAATATATAACAGTCAGTATGTACGGTCAGAAGGTCGTAAAGGTTGCACATACTAAATAATACAAAGGAGTTTGTATAAGCAAATCAGGCCCAGCTTCAATCAAACGTAGCAACGTTTAATGTACGTATAAATATACCTTTAGAAGAAAACGCTTGCGGAGTTCCCATTGTACAACTTGGAGAATGTGCTCTCTTATCTGTAAATTAAAAAAATAATAATTTTAATTAAATAGGAAACACAGCTCCTTATAAATATTTATACTCAGAACTGATTTGACCAAATGAAGAAAATATATTAATATGTACCTTTATTAACAGGTATAGGGGTTTCCATTTTAGAAGTTCCTGGAATGGGCACAGCACTACTTGTATCACAGTCAACTGTAAAGGAAAGGAATATTTTAGTCTTTCTCATATGCATATTTTGCAAAACAAAATTAATATATACAAAATTTATATAAATACACCTTTGCCGAGGCAGTCCCTTTTTGTTTGGAATAAATTCCAAACAAAAGCAAACATAAAAAAAAATTGTAAAAAGAAAAACCCATCACTTTTCATAGTCTAAAGATTTATAAACATAAATACATTTGTCAAAGATACCTTTACGAAAACGCTTGGGTGTTCCCATTGTACAACTAGGAGAATGTGCTCTCTTATCTGTAAATAAAAAACATAATTTAAATATAATAGTAAAAGCAGGGCCTTATAAATATTTATACTCCAGACTGATTTGACCAGATGTAGAATAGAAGATTGTATCATAAGGGAGTAAAATAATATTTTTACAGCGAGGGCGCTTTTTTGAAATACAAAGTATGTCGCCCAAGCCTACATAAAAACATTTTGCGCCCGAGAGATTACACTCTACTTTTCATCACCCCCTATGAGAAAATACAAAGCTCCTCATATATAAATGTAACACAACAATTTGCACATTTCTGCAAAAAAATAGTTTTATTTTAATTGATTTATTACATTTTATTATTAGTTACTTTATTCAAACCACATTTGCATTCGATTTCTTTGAATTCAAAAAGTGTGCACTAATTTTACTTATGTTTCTTCATAAAAAACATTAACTTTGGTCAAGAATCAAGTCATCTTTTACCTATATATTTATACCTTTAATAACAGGCGTAGGGGTTCCAATTTTAGATGTTCCTGGAATGGGCACAGCACTACTTGTATCACAGTCAACTGTAAAAAAGGGAACATTTTTGTCTTTCTCATATGCATATTTTCCAAAACAAAACTAAAATTATATTATAAATTTTATATATAGATCTTTGCCAACACACTGAAGCAATTCTATAGTTAAAGATGTCTCTTCTTGATTTCCTATGCTGACTATAAAAAAAAAACAATGAATAAATAATTTAAGTATCACACAAAGTCCTACTTTTAGATAGGTTTTTTTTTATCAATACACCATAAATCTTTGGAAGTGGTTGTTAATTTTACTAAATACAGGAATATTTATACATACCTCCAAGAAATAAAGTTGGCACTGCATCATATTTCAAGTTAGTGCGATTTCTTTCACTTGGAAATGTAGCATCTTCAGCAAAATGTTTTTCACATACTCTGAAGTTATGCCTTTTTCTGTCAATCACATTCCCCAAATCACTCCGACCAACAGCTTTGCACCATAGCTGTCTAATCTATAAAAAGCGTAAACAGTTTATAGATGTGAACTCAAGTACAAAACCAGTCCAATATCTCGGCCATATTTGATTTTAGAGAAAAGTTGCCCATACAAAACATGTTTATTTTAGCTCGTCTATACGATACCATCAAAAATATTGTCCTACGCCTTTTGAGCAAAAATACCTGTAGATGCATGGTCCTAAACAATAACAAAGTGAGAATGCGGCACATTGTGCTTTAAAAAGAGATAGAGGTGCAACATCTCTGTCGCATAAAATGTAATAATCCATGACCTGAGAGTGAAAGTTACAGTTTATGCAATACAATACATGGCAATAAAATCAAAAAATACAATAAAATAATAAAATTGCTGTTCTTTATGAAACATTAAATTATGTAAGTACTTATTGAAAATATGACATTCCATCTTTTAGATGTGACAATGTCTTAAAATTCAATGGAGCCGGTTGCACACACAAGTCATGACTCATGCTTTACCATTCATTTAAGGTAGAAGTGTAAATGAGAGTGCGGAACGATCAACTATAGTCAGTAAATAGACTTTGCAGACAACCAATTTTCTTTTGCAGTTTTAATGTGCTATTTTTATATATTTGTATAACACACTACGACATGCTAGCACACATTGAAAGACTGAGGGTGAAACAAAGCTTCAATGAACGACGGTGCAATTTTTCGAAATGCGTTCGTGCAGCTACAGGTATTTATAATCGAAACCTTTAAATTGTGTCAACTCTCCAAGTTCTCCAATATCTCGGCCATTTCTGATCTTAGAGAAAAGCTGCCCATACAAAAGATGTTTATTTTAGTGTCTTAATATAAATAAGCCCCAGATTTCCTAGTTTACCATACCGTAACGGACAAGCAATACATTAATACAATTTTTTTTAATTAGTAGAAACTTACCTTATCATCCTTTGGCAAACAATGCAATTTTGTAGTATTTCCGCAGCCAGATATTGAGCACTTGAAAACCATTGTCAAAAACAGTACACAAAATACCAAAACACAAAATAAAATCCGACGACAATACCGAAATTTATTTCATCAAACAATTATGGCGGCTTGGCTTCTTTACACTTCTTTGGACGGCAGACGTCACGTTCATAGATTAAGTCATTCGACATAGATAACGTGAACGGCGACACTAGCGTCGCTCGTGATGCGAGTAGGAACTTATAATGCAAATCTGTCAAATCTGAAGAGTGCGCAGGGCATGTTCTTAGCATTCAATTGTTCACTAAATATTTCAAATCTACCCAAAGTAATTTTAAGTATTATCATATTTTTATTAATTTTGATTAGATTTTTGTATTTTTTGTACTGACACAAGAAATAAAATTTTGTTATAAATGTTTTATATCATAGTGTATTATTAAATAAAAGTATTAAGAAATAGTCGTTTTCTTTTTCGTTTGTACATTGATTTCCATTTTCACTTTTTATTTAAATTTAAAAATAAAGCAAACTCCAAAAATATCTCCACTTTTTAGGTACAATTTTGTACATCTGAAATCTTCTGACCACTTATTGGTTTCTTAAATTTGTGTTATTAATTTGTTATTTTAATGTCCAAAATGTTTAAGTTTATAAATAATTACTTGATAAAGAAAATGTAAGTATAAAAAAGTAACGCATATTAAATTCCACGCCAACATGGTAAATACCTACAACATACAAGCGTAAACAAACATGCATCGTGATATATGACATAATACCTACCTATGGAAAGTTGTGTGGACTTTTGAACTGTGTTATTATTAAACAAGTTCTCGGCAAGTGTCATTAATCTTATTAGTATTCCTCTAGCGCCGAGCGCCATAATATCTCCGCTAATACCAGTCATGCATTCAATAAAACAAGTTATCCAAAACCAAATCCGTGAACTAAATCCCATAAACAGATGTACAAAAAAATTTCTGCACCGATATTTAAAAATAGAAATTGCCGGAGAAAGCTTCAAGTTTCCTCACGCGTGGTTAAGAGACAACTGCCAGTGCGATGAGTGTTTTCACAAATCGGCGAAAAGCCGGGTTCTTGACTGGAGCCGGTTTGATTTAACTATTAGCCCAAAACGGACGGTTCAAGACGAGAATGCTGTGAACGTAACTTGGACAGACGGACACAACTCAACTTACAAGTTAAATTGGTTGAAATTTCGCGGTTTCACTCGGAAAAATCAGTTGGAATACAACGAAACTATATACAAACCAGCGAAGAAAACCTGGAATAAGGACAGCTTTGACGAAGCGTTTACTAAACATGATTACCACGAAATCCTGACGTCTCCTGTCGCACTACACGACTGGCTCTACAAACTTTCCGTGTATGGAGTAGCTTTAATTCGGAACACTCCAGACTCAGAATCTGCCGTGGATAATATAATAAAGAAAATTGGATTTCCGAGAAGAACACATTATGGCATGAAATTTGTCGTTCAAAATGTAATCAACACTAGCAACGTTGCATACCTGTCCACCAACTTGCAAATGCACACAGATTTACCGTACTACGAGTATTGTCCAGGAGTTAATCTTCTGCACTGTTTAGTCCAAACAGAAAGTGGAGGTGGTGAGAATTTACTATCAGATTGTCACTATGTTGCCCAATATATGAAGGAGCACCACCCACAACAGTACAAATTGTTAACAGACACAGAAGTCGAATGGAGCGATGTTGGCATAGAACACGGATATGAGTTCTTCAAACTATACCGTGCACCTGTCATCTGTTTAGACAAGCACGGATCAATTTCCCGGATAAACTTTTCAATACCTCAAAGAGGCAGTCACTTCCCAGGCCCAATAGAAGATGTTATACCCTGGTACGAGGCTCATAAGTTATTCTTAGAATTGAACCACCAGTTTGCAACCAAATTTAAAACAAAAGAGGGTGACATATTAACTTTTGACAATCTAAGGTTGCTTCATGGCCGAAATGCATACAAAGATACAGATTCTAATATGAGGAAGGTTATTGGAGTGTATGTGGACTGGGATGAGATATATTCTCGTCTGCGTTGTCTAACTGTGAAAATGAATAAAGATGATATATACTAAACTTGCACTTCATGTATCTAGGTATCTCATTAGTTCATAAGTTTTACGTCAATAGGTATACACTCTCTGCCTATTTCCAACCACAATAGCATAGTGCAAATAACTATAAAGTGTTTTATCATTCTGTAAAATCTTCTTTAACATAAAAATACTGTATATTCTGTCTGTCACATAACTTTTGATGAGACATTGCATACACAATCTTAGTGGCTTGTCGAAGCACACCTGTTTCTGAATTTATTTACTAGATATAACCATAGGTGGTACTAAAAATTTGTTCATTGCAGTACAAGATAGAAGTAAAAACAAGGCCTATTTTGTATGTCATTTTTTGCACATAATAATGATATTTATCAGTATTAACTTCAATAAATTAGATCTCAATGTGATAGATAAACATTATTTTCTAGAATCACACATTAATCTACATATGAAGTTTACAGTCTACCTATGAATAACATCATAGAAATTGACAACAAAGATGAATTTCAAAACAACACTACCAATAAAATTGGAAAAATATTTCTTGTTATTATATTACATAACTAGCTTAAAAAAACTTAATTCCTATGTAATGAAAATACACCTCTTTGAGACCACCCCTTGAAACTGTCAGAAACCTCTTGAAAAGAATCCTACTAAAAACTTTCTGCCCAGCAGAGTAGTGTCTGCAAAGACAGACTTCCAGAAAATGTTGGGCCAGCAACCTCACTGAATTCCCTCAATAACAGACTTCACAAATTGGCTCTCAAAGCTATTCAAAACACATACATTATATTCTTAGCTGCAAGGTCTAATCTATTGTAGTAAAAATAATTCAATTTAAGTTAATTAAATATTATCAAGTTTTATATACATATATATATTCTTTTAAATACAATAGAAAAACAGTTGGTCTTCATTTCACTTAGTTCTAATACAATAACCATGACAGTAGCAAGCGCGATATTGACTATTCAACAACTACAAAACTATATTACCTCTTTATCACAGCAAACCAAAGCTATTATTATTACATACTATAGAAAGATTGAGCTAGGAAGAAGAGTTCAGAGATACTCCTCTTTCATTCTATGTATTTGAGAAAAAACTATACATTCTAACAATCCAATTCAATGTAAGTTTCTAAGTTAAAGCCACGTATTGGAATGTTTCTCAATGGTATAATGCTATCTGATTCATTCCTTTTCTCTTCAACTTCTACAAATGGAAAGTCTTCTAAATCTGGAGACGTTGCTAGTGACACAGCAGTGGATTCATTTGTGTGGATGTACACAGTGAAGCTGCAGTCTTTCGGTAAGCATTTGAATTTTTCCGTATTTGACGACAATCTCAAACAAAAGGCTCGCAAATTTTGTTCAGCTTGAATTAAATATGCATCTGTCGTTTCATCAAAAATTTCTTGTTTAAATATGTCGAATACGAACTTAATTTTCGGTTCGTAGCAGTTATTTGTTACAGCAAACACAACTCGATCTAATTGGTTACTTTTAAGGCATTCTTTTGTAGTTCTCAAACATAAATCAATGTATTGATTTACTTCAGGATGTACGCAGCGGTAAATGACAACGTTATACTTTTTTCTAGTTTCAAACGTGTTGCTTGGATATACACCAGTGTAATATAAAATGCTATGAAAGGCAACTGCAAGAAATTCAATGATAACATCCAAGAAACAAGCATCCATCACTGAAAACTTATTGAATTCTGCCTATTTTTAAATTCATTTTACTATGTAAACTGTGTTGTTCCTAGATATAAACCTAACTAAATCATTAGGTACATTGATTGAATTAGAATATACATTTTTTAAATAAACATTTTACGGCAAAATAATATACATTTGTAAATTTAAAAAGTATTGGATGTTTCATTCTTGAAAGACAAAGAGAATGATGCCCATACAACCAATTTGCTTATTCTTTGTTGCATTTATTATATCTTAATTTTTCAGCATGTCTTCTTTATTATGTTTTGTAAAGGCTATCGCCAAATTGGTTGCTTCAAAGTTATGTAGTAATTAAATAAAATTAAAAATCAGGGTACAATATGTCAAAACTAGTACCTACTAAACAGTGTCAGTCTCAGTGTCAGATTAATCTGTGAGTCAAATAAGGTCAACAAGTTTACAATTTCAAGAAAAATAAATTCAGTTCTTAATAACAATATAATATTAGTATATTTAAAACACAAAATCATTGTATAATGATATAATACTTTCAATTTTATTTTATATAAAGATTTTTTACACTTTTCCACTCCATTTACATTTGGCATTCCACAAAGGCAGAGATCTGCCTCCTGATTTTGTAACTCTGTGCTATCAAATTTTAATCATTAGAAAAACATGGCGCCGTATAGCCCTTTCTAAGAAAATCTTACTAATCCTTTTCTAACTGTAGGTACCTACTCAAGCAGATGAGTTGGAATCTCGTTCTGTAATACGGGCCTTAAATTTCCCGCCCCCCTTACTTACTGGGGTAAGTAAGGGGGAAATGGGGCGGGGTTTATATAAATTGAGCGTAGCCACCAGACAGTGCTTCTCATTCGACAAGGGACTCCATACCAAGGTCATTTGCTTGTGTAGGTACTCAAGATGACTAGTATTGCGTCATAAATAGGATCGAAGGAGGTCCGTCTTACCTATTTCTGGCGCGAAAAGCAGTGGTCGCATTATATCAATGCGACCACTGCTATTCCAGTTCCAGTGTAATGGGTAAGATAGGTAGGGAAAAACTGGGTACAGTTAAGTACTTAACATCTTGTCATATGTTGGCATATCACATCAAAACAAAACGTCTACATTGAATCACCTACTGTTGAAAATACATATAATGATCAGAGGACAGTGGAACTCCACATCAACATATATTTCGCTAGTGGTGCAAATCTATTTAAATAACTATGTATTGCTTCTGTTAATTGAAATAACTGTGCAACATAACACTTGTAGGGATACAATGATTTCACTGTGTATAACTTATTTGTGTAGTTCCTTAGTTTTGAACTTAGAACAAAGACTTCTTTATATGTTGTAATTTCTGTATAAATAAAACAGTCGCATTACATCAGTGCTCCAGTTACCTCGTGTTCTTATTTATTCTATTCTGAGAGTCAGATATATATTTTCCATATAGAAAGTTTTTAGTAGGTAATCTATTATTACCTTAAGTTATTTGTTACCTAAAGTCAAAACCTAAATTATGTAAGAAAATTATGGACTATAGCAGAAATCGTTATTAAATATGTAATCAAGAGCTGTTGAAATCTTAATTGCACAGGCTTGACTACGAGTTCGTGGATTAACAAATTGATTAAAGAGAAACGGAAATTTATGATATCAGAATGTGCAGAATTATAAGCAATAGAAACTAAATCAAACAAAGTATATACATACTCGTATAGGTACTCCAATAATATAACCTGGTTACATACGAGTATATGGTCTTTATATACCATGGGACAGAGAACACTATCGTGCTTAGGGCACTGTACTACTTAGTCCCATGGCACAAACGAATCATATAGGTACCGAACCCATACATTTGTCAGATCTGTACTGCTTAACCAACTTGAATAAGAATCATTGTGAGATGGATCTCAAAATCCTACGAAGACCTTAATGAGCAAATCTTGGCAAGGGTTCAGGTTCAGAATGTCAATGTCACTGAGATACTGAAGTTAAATATCAGCACAATTATACAAGCCCTCAAAGGTTATTGTGCCCCCCCCCCCCCCCTGGAGAGGCTGAAAATCCTCATGAATGACCACCGCAACCAAGTGCCACGGTGATTATGTCGGACTCCTGACGAATCGAGGCGGCTCGATCTGAAAGACCTACCGACTAAACTCAGCCTAATGGCCCTTTTTTTTTGTTCCCCCTGAGGAAAATGCATTAAGTTGCATACCCCGGCTGTGGCGAGCCGGCGGTTATGTGGGGCTTTCCTCCCCAGAAGGGCCTACCCACTAAAAACCTCAGGGATGGCCTTCCTTCGGCATGTAGGGAGCCCCCGGGAACACCAAGCTACTTCCGGGAACCCTCAGCCTCCGCTCCCCCGTCGATACAGGGGTGCCCTCCTCGGGGGAGGCTACACTACCTCCCCTGGTCTCCACCGACGACGCCCCCGGCCACGGAAGGGGCGTGGTCCCTCACGCCCGCCGGCGACCCGCTCGGTAGCACAGCTGCGCTCCCCGCTCGGCGGCTTCCTTCTGGAGCATCACTGCTTCACAGAAAGAGGCCACAGCCCTCCAACCTCCCTCGTCCGCCAGCATTGTAGCAATCAATGCCGGCGGAGACAGATCTCGCCCGATCTCTGCGGCCAAGACTCGGCGCTCGGAGGCCCACGCGGGGCACTCCGCCAGCGTGTGCTGAGCCGGTCGAGGTCGGATGCGCAGTGGTGGCAATGTGTCGATCCCTCCCGTCCTATTCGACACAGATACTCACCGAAGCAGCCGTGCCCGGTGAGGTCTTTAAAGTCCTGCGATAATTGATTAGGGGGATCGCTAAGGACGTGTCGCGGTCAGTGTAGTCTTGGCCTTTGATTAAAATTGTGGGCTGTACATTACACTTACAGATTCAGACAATTGCAAATTCTGTCTTGAGATCTTAAAGTTTTTTGTACTAATTTACTTATGTGGGATTCGGGATCAAAAATTCAAGACTCCTGCAATTCCCAACACATAGACTGCGGGTTTAGATACCTTAATGCAATGCAGTCAAGATTAAAGGCAGAAACATATTTACGTTTCGTACTCTGGCGATATTTCTGAACAGCCCCCCTAGACAAATTCTACTTAGCGTCAGCGTTCGAAACTGCGGAAAAGAAAATGTATGGAGATGACATTAGGTAACGATAAGTCACGTGACATCTCCATACATTTTTTCTTTCCGCAGTGACTGAACGCTAATGCTAAGTGGCATATTTTGTCTAGGCCATCAGTACTTAACGCCTTCGCAGCGTTCAAACATTGGCGTATCGGTGGCGAGCAGCCGGCGTCACAACACGACGACATGCAATATTTCGCTAAACATAACAAATATAACCAAACCAATACGTTTCTCATAACACGTAAATATGTTACCGGCGTAATATGGCAGTCATTATCCAATTTCAAAATAGTTTCCTTTATGAGATAGCAGCATAGAAAGCAGCAGTAGCAGATATAGAAAAGTTAATTACATGTTAGGTTGTAAAATGAATAAGGTTGAAAAAATAGTGAGAACAGAACTAAATTATTTTTATTAAATTTAACATTTACACTAGTTAAACAAATAACATGGTTCATTCATCAGGAATTGTCTCCAAGCCCTGAAACAAATATTACGTGTTAGTCTTCCTTTAACTAAGTTATTGGTTATTTATACCTTAAGAGATTCATTTGCAATAACTATTTCGTTTTCATACAATCATAATCTCTTCTCAGTCATAATGAATGTGAAATTATGCAATGAGCTGTGAAGAACAGTCCCCTCATTATGTAACTCTGTCTCTATCAAGTTCTATTGAAACTAACAGATTTTATGATGATGTTTATTATAATATTATATATTTATTATAATTTATATAACAGATTTCATGAAATCCAATATTTATATAATAAGGGCTCCACTTCATTATGATCTTTTTGTGAATATTGAATTGGCAAATGCTGCGAGTCAGAGGTACAAATTTAATTTGTAACAATAGGCCCAACTTCTATTATACTAACAAAAAACTGGTGAAACATGCATTTTTATGTATATATAATTTCTGTATCTTACATCTCAACAAGTAGAATTTTTATATACTTAATTAGATAGTTACATTATTTTTTTTTAAGATTACCAAATAAATTATACAAAATAATTTAGATAAAGAAAAAATTTGTTTATTTTACAAGTGTTAATAAATATTAGCGCCAAGCTTTTTAAAACATCTTTAGAAAAATAATTAATGTGGATTCATACTTACATTAACATTATATGGGTTGCCAGTGAGTCTGGAATCTCTCTGGTATTGCATTCTATCCCAAGAGTCAGAAAGCCTGCGTCTATGATGCTGTAATATGTAACAACAGGCCATATAAAGAAAATATTAACAACATTGCGGAATCTAATTGCAACTTGATATACTTACAACAATTACAATATTATAATCATTTTTGCCCTATATATATTGACTGTGTTGAACATTAAGTTAAAAATCAGTTACAATAATTTGCTAGATTTAGACTATGTGTTCTTTAGTCAGCAGAACATTAAGATACAGATGAACTAGGAACAGCTCCTATTAAGAAATAAAGGTGATCTCAAGGTTATCACTTTTAGTTCAGCTTGCAGCCATTTGTACATACATATATGACGAGTTTTACATCACTATGTTATAGTCAACATTATTAGCCTTTTAATATATATATATACAGTCATTGTCAAGTAACTAGAGACACTTTCCAATAAGAATAAGGTTTGAATTCCACTTTAAAGAAATATGAATTTATTGAATTTAATATAATATAATAGGTTATATCAAAAATGCTAAATAAACATATAAAAAAGTTTTTCTAATAAGGTTTAACAAAATATTGAATTCGGGTGAGACTAGAAGCCACATCTTCAACAAATGGTATAGACCACTTAACACTCAGCCACCAAACACTAATATATATATAACCTGTCAATATAAAATTTAATATTTCTTAGAGCATCAAACACTTAATATTTCACAAGAATGTCTTGATATTTTGATGAAACAGCTACATATTTAAAGGTATAATTTTCTATACATATATTGCAATGGGCTATTGTGCAATACATTATTATCAGCACATGTAATAAGAATAAAAAACATGTTCAGCACAGGTGGATCCTGAAGAATCAATGAAAATTGGGATAAACCTTTAGACTTAAGGGTGAAGCTGAGGACTGTTACAAACTTTATTCTATATTGTTTATCATAGTTCATAGACAAAGTGCCAGTTGACATATATTATATCTATCAAATTGTAAACAAAGAATTATAAATATTTTGCTAGTGTTAATTCAAGTTTTTTATTTATAATAGAAAGCATGTAAATACTTTAAGGACTTTATGCACTGACTGAATGGTCCCAAATTGAAATAAATGAAGGATATATATTAAGCTTTATGAATTGAAAATATTGCCTATGCCCAATTATCAATAAGTTCTACAAAATTTACACTTATCAATACTAAATCTAAAAGTAAAACACAAATAACAGCTTAAATTCATACTGACATCTTGCAATTTTAACAAAATTGTGCATCCTGTGTAGACTGGATTCCATTGACATTTTGTTCAATTACTTCAAGAAATTATTAGATGTTCAAAACAAAACAGTACGCAGAACACAAAGCCAGCTAAGTTAATGATAAACTGTGTTATCTAATAATAGGATACTTGAAGTTATAAATATACGTACGTTGCCTAAAACAAGGTTATGAACGTGATATAAACCCCATCCTGGCGCTCCAAGAGCAGCTGTTATAATAAAAAAACTGGGAAGTATTTCGTACCACATAATTAAGAATAAAATTAATAAATCCACAATTTTTTCTACGTGATTTATTTTTACAGATGACTGTTTTTTTTCCTCTTATGTAGAAGGCAAAGAGCACTAAAAACTCATGCAGCCTTGTATATGATATTCTGTCTTTGGAGTTTGTTTTATTTTGTATGTTTCTAATATCTCATGAGCTAAAATTTGTTTATTGTAAGTTGCAAATAACATACCTGATAAATCATCAACAATGTTTTATAATTTTGTGTTTTCATTTTCAAATTTTCAGTAATTACAATATTTCCATGACAGCTCATGTCAAAATATTTTTAGCAAGTAATCTTTAGCAGTCAATATTAGTTAATATTAGTAAATTTTATACTATTTAAGCCCAAAATATCATAATACACCATATAAATATCTTGGTGGAGGCCCGAGTACGCGACCACATCAAGTTCTAGTCAAATTACTAGGGTCAGACTTACATTTTTAGCGGGTAGAATTTGACATTGTACCCGAATTTCTGTCGCTTCTCTAATTGTGGTCACATGAGGTATTGAATTGGCATAGTAGAATGAGTGTGAGTGTGTGAAAAATGAGATTACGTTAAATACTTAAGTTCAGCAATAATATCAACAATAATACCAACATGAACAACATTATAAAAGATTGCCCAACTCAGCTCCGATGTTGTTGCTGGATATTTAAAGTTTGCTACAATTGAATAATATGTTCCAAACTGAAATGAACTGAAAATGTTTTAATTTTTAGTCAGATTCTCTTAAATCGCTGACAGTTGCTGATAATTATGGTTTCTGCTATTGGCAAATGCAGTATAAATAAAAGTGTTTGTTCAATTAAAATTTTAGTAGAGGACGAGTTCTTAAAACAGCTACAATTTGTACAAACTGTGCTATTTTCTCATGTGTGAAGTTTTCAATTTGAAATAACCTTCTAAAGTGATCCCGCTGAGCCGTTAAAGTGGGAAATGTACGCTGGCACGAATTAAAATTCTATGCCTTCTTAAGCAATGCGACTCGATACCCGCGACTTGACTAGTTTTGACAGTTTGTTGAAGACAACAAGATTCGTACAGTTGTCTGATAAAATACTACGAAGCTTGTAATGATGAGCCACAATAACTTTACTTACTGTAATTGTCATTCGGAACGTACCGTTAAGTCCCTTTGTCGTAATGAAAGGAGCGTAGTATTTATTTCTAAAGTAGATAGTAAGTAATGTAAAGTTGAACTGTATGTATACCACTCTGTGATGTATACATAACATGACGTATGTAACGAAGCATGAACGTAGCTTTTGAATTGAAATAAAAAATATTCTGTGAAAAAAAATAACAAATCAGTAAAAATGGCAGATGTCCCTGTTGACGTAGAGTTCCCTCTTTGGGGTTTAATGCCCAAAAAAGAGACTGGGGTAGTTCAGTTTCAAAGTAAATATCCAAATTATGATGGCAGGGGTAGTATCATCGCTATTTTCGATTCGGGTGTTGATCCTGCAGCTGCTGGATTGCAGGTAAAAATGTCTTGTCATGGTTATCTTTTATGCTATTTGAAGAGGAAGATAACATTTATGTGCATCTATTTATTTTAGGTGACACCAGATGGTGAGACGAAAGTTATAGAACGTTTTGACTGCAGTGGATGCGGGGATGTTGATACTAGTACTGTTATAAAGAAACTTGAGGATGGCTGCATAACCGGACTTACCGGCCGTAAATTAAAGGTAACACGGATCAGAGTGTCGTCTTATGAGCTTCAATATTTTTATTTTATACAAATGAAGACACAGTTATCAATTTACAACAGTTTACACTTTTTTAAACATCTCTGAAGGAGGTATGCTATATCAGCTGACAGGTCATTGACTTGGTGACAGTTGTTTGTTGTCACTTCAGCAACCAAATCATCATTATTTACATCTAAAAGTGTGCTAGCTTTGCAGAATGATTACACTGTACAGAGTAATCATGTACTAGTTATCTATTTCTAAAGCATCTAACAAAATTAAAATATTTATCTCAATAAAATGTAAATTTATCATCACAAGCACAGTGTAAACTTGAAATAAAACTTTAAGTTAAAATTATAAACTTAAGGATTTTCATCATAATAGGTTACAAATATCCCAACTAATATTATAAATGCGAAAGTGTGTTTGTTTGTTTGTTTGTTTATTTGTTTGTTTGTTTGTTACCTCTTCACGCTTGAACTACTGGACCGATTTCAAAAATTCTTTCACCTTTGGAAAGCTACATTCTCCCCGAGTAACATAGGCTACTTTTTATCCCGGAAAAATCGACAGATCCCACGGGATGCGCAATAAAGGCTTCGCTCAAAAACTACTGCACAGATTTTTATGCGGTTTTCATCAATAGATAGAGTGATTCTTGAGGAGTTTTGCGGCATTTTTTATCTCGGAAAAACGGATAGTCCCACGGGAAGCGCGATAAAATCTTCGCACCATAAACCGACTTCCGCGTATATGTAGCCGTGGGCAAAAGCTATGACCCTTAACCCTCTATACACCCAATCCCGAAATCCACGCGGGCGAAGCCGCGGGCAGAAAGCTAGTTGTATTATACAGTAGACAAGTGTAGAGTAAGATCATAATTTCAATATTCTACACTGGTATTATTTTGTTCTTTTATTGATGTGTTTATATAATATTTAAATAGCTTCTAAGTTCTTAGCTATATTGTCATGTTCACTAAATTTATGATTAAGCAGAAGCTTGGGAAACAATTAGTTTCTGGAAAAAATAAATTTTGAGTGTCTGTTTGCTGCAGTAAACAAACACTCAAAATAAATACCCTAGATGTAAAAGCTATAATAATAATAAAAAAATAATATTGTAATTAATACTCTGTTTAGTTCCATTAAGTAATATTGTATTCCAACTTTTTTAATCCAATACCAATTGCTGTTAGCCTTTTCACATGATTTTCTATAACCTTATATAGTTTGTTAAGAATGTAATCCAAATTTAACCACATAATATCACAATAATTATCTAATTTTTCAAATGAAATAAATAATGTTTATATTTATTTACTTTAGGTACCAGAAACATGGAAAAACCCAACAGGGTTATGGCGTATTGGTCTTCTTTATCCATTTGCCTTATATCCTACCAAATTGAAGGAGAGAATTCAAGAACACCGGAAGGAGCACATTTGGGATGCTGGTCATAAAACTGCTTTCGCTGAAGCTAACAAAAAATTACAAGAATTTGAGAGTGAAAATTGTAAGACATTTAGTTGTTTCTCACCTATATTGTTATACATTTTTAATACATAAGATTTTTTTTAAATATGTAACTGCTGTAGAAGTATTTATTTAAGTCTTTCCACAAACAGTACACAATTGAATTCCCATATGTTATAATGCATTTAAAACAGTTCTATATAAATACATTTAGAGAGAAACTTTTATAATTTACATATACTAACGTAAATTATAAATGTAGTTTGACTGCAAATATATTAATTAATTAATAGTGTAATTTGCTTCCTTTCAGCATCTAAAGGATCTAACCTTAGTTTTGAGGAGAAACTCCTGAAAGAAGAATTGGAAGCCAGGGTTGAGATTCTACAAAATGCAGACAAAAAATATACAGATGTTGGTCCAACATATGATTGTGTACTGTTTCATGATGGCACGGTGTGGCGGTGAGATACAATCAATAATTCTATCATAAAAGTAGTACTAAACAAACCTTAGAGTTGCTGTTATATAGTTTGACTGTATGCTTACATAAGACTATGTAAACATACAGCCATGTCAAAGAGATTGTCTTTAAGAGTTTCCAATTTTTTCAAATATGTTGTAAACCTACAATGGTGGAATAAATTTGGTCCGCAGTGGAGCTGATTAGCTATTTTAACTTTTTAGACAATTGTATGTGGACATACCATTACATTAGCTACACAAGCAAAGGATTACCACTAGTTGTGTGTGTTTTTTTTTTGTGTTTTTTTGGAGTAGTGACTTTTTGTTTGTGTCTAACTCCATAAAAACTGTTATCCCCTATTTTCATTTACCCTTTCAGGGGTAATATTTTTACATAATACTTTAAATGTCATATTTATATCTAATAAAAAATAAGTTTCTGAATTTCACAATGACAATATTTTAATACAACTTTTTATCTTCCTTTCATCCCCTTAGATTTAATAATTAAATGAACTTTTTAACCACAAAAATGTGATAAATCTATATTATATCTATATATAAATGTGTAGTATATGGTAGTTCAGTTTATTGATGTTGCGGTGATATTTACAGCGCTTGCATCGACACTTCTGAAACGGGAGATCTGGCATCAGGGCCTCTGCTCGGAGAGTACAGCGTGACCCACGAGCACACACAGCTCACACCGGTGGACGAAATGACGATCAGCATAAATGTTCATGATGCTGGACAGACTCTAGAAGTTGTCGCAATGTGCTGTAAGTGTTATTAATAATCAAATATATGCATATGGGTTTGTAATAATTGATATTATATACAGAGTGTTACAAAATGTGGAAATAACATTTAATGTTGTGTATTGTCAGAAGTGGAGATTCTACCAGCTCTTTTTTTTTCTGTGTATTTTATTTTTTTACTAATAATCGAAGGTCCTATATGAGTATTTCATATAGGATACAAACAAGATAAATTACTTTTTCATCCTAAGTATCGACAGCCCTTCATTAGCCCACTGATTTCATTACTATATCTTATATTTCACACCGGGACAATCAAGGCTTAATGTAAATTTAGTATATATTATATCACTTTCCTCAGTCTTGGAGTTAAAAACCATGTTACAAAACCATGTAGAAGAAAGTCGGAGAGTAGGGCTACAGATAAATCTTGAAAAAACCAAAATGATGACCAATCACATCATAGAGATAATCAATCTCGGATATAATACTACTATAGAATACGTGGACGAACACACATACCTAGGTCAAATAATATCACATACAAATCTTTATGGCAAAGAAATAGAACAAAGAATTACAAATGCATGGAAAAGGTACTGGGCTCTTAAGGATATTTTTAAGGATAAACACATAAGTGCCAAAGTAACGAGCAAGACATTTGACATATGCATTTGTCAGAATAGGGATATTCTGACATACGGAAGTCAAACATGGGCACTAACAAAAAAACAATGCAGAAAGTTACAGGCATGCCAAAACGCAATGGAAAGGAGTATGACAGGGATAAGTTCGCCTTTGCATATACATAATAGGGGGATGGCTCGTTGCTCGCGTCCGTAGGATTTTACCACCTTATCCACAGGCCCACCCTACACGTGTCCCCCGGGTGGTGCTAAATGAGCAACAACGCCGAGTCACAGGCGGCGGTTAATAACCTGTCGTAATTGGCATTCACAGGCCAAGAGGACTAAATTCCCTCTAAAAGAGTGACCATGGTGCCTTGGGAAAGTATCATGGATGTCTCTCCCACCCCCCCTTTTATTTAATTATGGAAAGTAGAATTAATGATAGTGATTTGTCGTGCACTCCGGCTGACCCCCGGCGCTCTCCGGTACCCGGGCTGGAGAGTGGGAAATTTGCAACCGAAGACTGCATAGAAGTGGGTAACCAGGCTTCTATGTCAGTAAATGTAACTGGAAGAAAGAAGATGATTCAACAGGCATTCCACCCAAGCCTACTTATGAGTCGCCCAAGGAGTTATTCTGTAGGAAGTTCCGGCACAGAATACGTATCTACCAAACAAGCCATGATCCGAAATCCTGACATGGAAGACGAGAACAAGATTAGAAATTCTAATGACAAACCAATAAATAAATGTCCACCAGAATGCCAGAGAGTACCCACAAACAGCATTCGCAAAAAGAGAAAGATTACCGCAATAAGCCCATCACCTGAAGGCATTAAAACAACTAACCGCTTCACTGGGTTGACTGTGGATCTCACTGAACAAGGAGAATCAAAGAATAAAAAACCAAACAAACCCCCACCTATAGTTCTGTATGGGGTAGAAGATGTAACGGAATTGACCGAACTATTTAAAACAGCCACAGATAGAGAACACTTCACATATAAAATTGTTAACCAAAATCAAATGCGAGTTAGCTGTACAGATATTGAAGTGTACAAAAAACTAATTTCCTTAGTTCGCGAGAAAGGTCTTATAGGTCACACTTTTAATAGAAAAGACCAAAGAAACTATAGGATAGTCATTAGAAACCTACATCACTCAACTCCCACTAGTGAAATAGTAGAAGCTATCAAAGACACGGGTAACACAGTAGTTGGAGAAATAATAAATGTAAAATTCGGACCTGACAAAAAACCAACAAGAACATTCTTTGTTAATCTTTTACCAGGACCGAACAATAAACTTGTAAAGGAAATGAGATATATATATCACCAATCTATTACAGTGGAAGATTCGAAAAAGAGGAAAGTAATAGTGCAGTGCCATAGATGTCAGCAATATGGGCACTCAAAAAATTACTGTATGAGACCCTACCGCTGCGTCAAATGTGCACAATCACATAAAACATCAGACTGCCCCAAACGCGATCGCAATACACCAGCTATGTGCGCATTGTGCCAGGGACCTCACCCCGCCAACTACAAGGGCTGTGAAGTGTATCAGGAAATCCTCGCAAGAAAAACTGGAACTCCGCTAAACAGAGTAAAGGAAAGTATTGATCCATCATCTATCCCTAAAGTTGATAAAATTAAACCTAATACAAATACTAAAAGTAAGAAGACTCCAGAGGACAAACAAAGCGCCCAGAAGCCCTTCGAAAATCCAGATTATAATCTAAAAAACAAATCTTTTGCAAGTGTAACAGGTAAAGAAGATAATAGAGAATATTCACTTCCAACCCAGCAAATAAATATTGAAAGAATTTTAATGAACCAAACAGAAAAATTTGAGATGATCCTACAACACATGAGTACATTAATGCAACTCATAACAACACTAGTCACAAAATTAACATAAAAGAGCTATTACGCATGGCCACCTGGAATCCAAACGGCCTAGCTCCAAATAGGGGTGAGGTAGAAGCTTTAATAAATACACACAAGCTTGATATAGTACTCATTTCCGAAGCCCACTGTACCAACTCCTCAAATGTCAAGTTTAATGGATTTAGTACTTACATTACACATCACCCAGATGGAACAGGACATGCTGGAGCTGCAATCATTATAAAAAATACCATCAGACACCATCTCTTACCAGAATTTAAGACCAATCATATACAAGCAACCACAGTTGAAATTGAAGATAAATGTGGATCTTTGCGAGTTGCGGCAGTTTACTGCCCTCCCAAACATAAAATCACCGAAGGCATGTTTTCCACGTTTTTTGAAACCCTGGGAATCAGGTTTATAGCTGGGGGGATTGGAACTCAAAACACACTTACTGGGGATCCAGACTGACTACAACCAGAGGTAGACGGCTGCAGGAGAGTGTAGTTGCTAACAACCTAGTTACAATATCTCCTCTCGAGCCGACATCCTGGCCAACGGACCGGGAGAGGATGCCTGACGTGTTAGATTTCTTTATTGCGAAGGGACTATCTAGACATTACTTCAAACCTGAATCTTGCTTGGATGGGTCGTCGGATCACTCTCCTGTGCTGCTAACAGTTAGCACTATGGCAATTGAGGTTTCAGAACCAGCAACACTCTGTAATCATCGCACTGACTGGCCCTCATTCCGAGAGTGTGTTGAGAAGAATATTGACTTAAAAATTGCTCTTAAGAGTCCAGAAGATATTGAGAAGGCAGCAAAAAGAATAACCACGGTCATACAGGAAGCATGCTGGAGAGCGACCCCGGTATTGGCGCCTAGATGTGGAACTGTAAACCTCCCACTCGAAATAAAAACCTTAATTCTGGAAAAAAGGTGGCTACGCAGAGTATGGCAGCAGGGTAGATATAGAGAAGACAAAACAGCTCTTAACAAAGCCATTATAAAGTTAAAAAAATCTCTAAAAGAGTGGCACAATACCACCCTGGGTGCCAAATTGGAGTCGTTAACACCCGCAGCTTCGAATGGTCACTCTCTCTGGAAATTTACCAAATCGTATAACAGACCGCAAATAACTAAGGCGCCACTACGAAGGGGTAACAGCTGGGCTAAAACTGCTGTCGAAAAAGCTAATTTATTTGCTGACCACCTAGCAAAGGTGTTCACACCTAACACCACTGACGACAATGAATCAGAGGAAAATGTAGACAGGGTTCTCAATCTACCTTATCAGATGGCACTTCCACCAAAACCCGTAAGTGTGAGAGAAGTGTGGAAAACTATTAACAGCCTTAAAGAGAAAAAAGCTCCCGGCTATGATTTAATCACTAAAGAAATTCTCAAACAACTACCAAGAAAAGCCATAGTATATCTAACATCTCTCTACAATGGTATTCTGAGAGTCCAGTACTTCCCTTCTCTTTGGAAAGTATCCCAGATTATTTTGATACACAAGGTGGGTAAGCCTACAGATAAAGTGGAATCATACCGACCTATTAGTCTACTGCCCGTGCTTTCCAAAGTTTGTGAAAAACTAATGTTGAGCAGACTTCAGCCCTTCCTCATAAGCAACAATGCGATACCTGACCACCAGTTCGGATTTCGGAAGCACCATTCAACGGTAGAACAAGTACATAGAGTGACTGATACAATTAGTGAAGCCTTGGAAAAGAAGCAATATTCTTCAGCAGCATTTCTTGACATAAAGCAAGCATTTGACAAGGTGTGGCATAAAGGTCTTTTATATAAACTGAAGAAAATACTGCCACACAGTTTCCATATACTGTTAACATCTTATTTGAATGGCAGAATCTTCCAAGTTAAGGAGTCAGGGGAGACTTCTCAATTTCATGATGTCAAAGCAGGTGTTCCTCAAGGCTCGGTGCTGGGACCAGTGTTTTATATTTTGTACACTTCAGACCTGCCAGAGGTGGAGGGTGTAACCACTGCAACATATGCAGATGACACTGCAATATTAGCCAATAATGTGAATCCTGAGTTGGCATCTCGGTCTCTACAGATTGGACTAAATGCAATACATAACTGGATGAAATCGTGGAGAATAGAGGCAAGTGTATCTAAGTCAGTGCATGTAACATTCACACTCAGAAAGAATGACTGCCCACCGGTTCGTCTCGGCAACAATACCTTACCCCACAGCAACAGTGTGAAATATCTGGGACTACACCTTGATCGCAGGTTGACATGGAAAAACCATATAAAGGCAAAAAGGGAAGAGCTGAACATAAAATACAAAACTATGCTGTGGCTGCTTGGGCGAAATAGTAAGCTAAGCACCGACAACAAACTCGTATATAACGCCATACTGAAACCGATATGGATGTACGGTATACAGCTGTGGGGGAGCGCCAGCAACTCCAATGTAGCAATCATCCAAAGATGCCAAAACATGATATTGCGCACAATTGCAAATGTCCCCTGGTTTGTGAAAAATAATGAAATCCATGATAACCTAATGGTGAAAACTGTTATGGAGGAAATCAGAGCTAGTTCGGAGTCTTATCAACTGCGACTAACTTCGCATCCCAATCAACTGGCAGTCCAACTAAAAATGGATAGATATGAGAGACGCCTGAAAAGGCATAACATTTTACAGCTGCATGAGAGAGTGTAGTATTTTTCAGGAAAGGTAGTGACCTCAATGGAGGCCACGCCAAACAAATTAACCAGCCAACATCCCATCCACTTATAGTTTTAGGAAACTGATTGTGGATAAAACAAATAAACCAAAAAAAAAAAAAAATGTTTCTGTGTATTATTTATGTGTATGTGCAATAAAGAGTTTTACAAACAAACAAAAAGGAATAAAGAAGTGGGAAAGAAAAAGAAAAGATGAAATCAGGAATGCGAGTAAAGTGCTAGATGTTATGAGGAAGATTAGGAGACTGAAATGTAAATGGACAGGACACTTAATGAGAGGACCAGACAAATGGAGTAAAATAATAACCCAATGGTACCCAAGGATAAAAAGAGGTGGACAGTATAAGAGATGAGCAGATGAAATAGAATAAAAAGCCGGCAAACTACGGACGAGGAGGACAAGGGATAAGGCAGACTGGAAAAATTTGGAGGAGGCCTTTGCTGGAGGGCAATCAGACATAGACCCAGTATAGAAAAAGAAAGAAAAATATGTTTAACAAGTTTATTTATTATTATATATTCATTGTAATATTTAGATTATTTGTTAAATTATTTATTAAATTAATGTCAACTAATGTAAGAAAATAATAATAGGGTAGACAACTACAACTGATTATGGCCGTTTGTATACTATAATTGTAAATTCATGAAAGTATGTCAACATAGAAATTTCAGTTTAATTATTCAGTTTTTAGATTTCTAAAAAATGAGCAATTATTACGAGGGTCAAACTGAAAGTTCTTAGAACTGGCCACTTATAAACAATATAATAAAAAAGTAATTCTAAAATTTTAAAATAGAACTCTTTGCCAATATTACTGAGTATATATTTCATTCATTTGTCATTTGTTTTACGATTTGGCGGCAAATTGAAAATTGCCTGTGTCACGTCAACATGAATTTAACACGAGAAAATTTTCGTGCAATGATTTTTTATGACTTTCGATGTCATTTAAGTCAACAAGAAAGTTATGATAGACTACGATTGGCCTTTCACGATGAAGCCCCATCTCGTGCGACTGTTTACAACTGGTTTAATGAGTTTAAACGTGGTCGCACTAATCTCACTGATGCTTTACGTGAGGGACGGCCTTCTACGGCGACGACTGAAGATAACATCTGTGTTGTGCGGCGTATGATAGAGACTGATAAAAGAGTGACCTATCAGCAGATTCGGACAAGCTTAGGTATCGGTATGAGTCAAGTGCAGAAAATCCTCCACGAACATTTAGCGGTCAGGAAGCTTTGCGCCCGGTGGATACCTCATAATTTGACTGAGGCTCAAAAACTCCATCGTGTGGATTGGTGCCGTAAAATGATTGAAAGATTTAACGGAGGTGACTCAAATGCTGTGTTCGACATACTAACAGGTGACGAAAGCTGGATTTACTGTTATGATCCTGAAACCAAAAGACAATCTGCTCAGTGGGTGTTTCCTTTCGAGGAGTTGCCAACTAAAGTGAAGAGAGATCGAAGTGCGGGAAAAAAAATGGTGGCCTCGTTCTTTGGAAGGATAGGTCATTTCGCAACAATTGTGTTAGAGGATCAAAAAACAGTTTCTGCAGAATGGTACACTACCAATTGTTTGCCACTTGTCTTGGAAAAAGTTCGTGAGAAACGACCTCGCAGTAGGATCCTCCTTCACCACGACAACGCCTCGTCACACACCGCCAAGCGAACGATCGACTATTTGGCGACATCAAACGTTGAATTACTGGGTCACCCGCCGTATAGCCCCGACCTCGCGCCTTGTGATTTTTATTTATTTCCAAAAATTAAAGAAAAACTTAAAGGAAAGCGGTTTATGAATGCTGAAGAAGCGGTGGCTGCGTATCGCGATGCCATTGAAGAGACCCCTAAGGACGAGTGGGCAAAATGCTTTTCCCAGTGGTTCCATCGCATGCAGCGTTGTATTGACGTGAATGGACAATATTTTGAAAAGATATAATAAAACTAATAACTGGCTAATGACTATCAGTTTTTGATTTTCTAAGAACTTTCAGTTTGACCCTCGTATTTACGTAATCCTAATGAAACGAACGCATTTCTAGCATTCTTACATTAAATGTAACATTTTTTTATATGGAAAGTATACCTGTAAACGTACAAATAACAAAGTTATTTTAAAATTTGTTTATACGCGCGCATACAAATTAGGCGAGTTTACTGAGTTATGACGTCACGATTGCAGTGTTTTTAGTATGGAGCGTTTTTGAGTGACCCGCGACAGCGCCGCAAACATGGCGATGTATCTTCAAAAGTAATAGGTGCAGGGGTACTGTTGGTTCTACAATATTTCTCACTTAAAAGAGTACTCTTATTGTATATAGAATTTAAAAAATTTTCGTCTACCCAATTATCTTATATATAAAAATGAATCGCAAAATGTGTTGGTAAGAGCATAACTCAGCAACGCCTGAACCAATTAGGCCAATTCTTTTTAAAAATGTTCGTTGGAAGTTCAAGGATGGTTTTTACGGCGAGAAAAATTCGAATAATTATCAGAAAAATCCTAAAATAGCCCTTCATTCCCATACAAAAGTTTTCTAACTAAAATGTACAGTCAATTTGAGCTTCATTGTCATTACATAAAGTTCATATTGCAAGCACTCACTGTTGTCTAAGCAATGTAGATGTCTTATTAACATCAAAGAGTCGATTTGCTTTATGTATAAAGTTTAAATTCAATCATATCTGTCAAAACAGTGTGGGTGTGTGCGTTGGAGCACAGAATACATCGTTGGAGGATTTAATATCACGTTCCAAACTTGAATAGTCACAAAATGTAATAGTTCATTTGGACCTTTTTTGCAATTTGATTGGCTATGCGATATTATCTATAAAATAATGAACGCCATCGAAGTGCTTAATAAGCTTGCAAAGACCAACACTGTACGCCTAGTTTGGATACCAGGACACAACGGTTTCCCTGGAAACGAAAAGGCTGATTACCTGGCAAGGAAGGGTTCGGAAACGCCCATGGTGGGACCTGAACCCTTTGTCGGCATCACGTCAAAGACAATTGGAACACATATAAGAATGCAATCGCATGCGAGGCATACAGAGGAATGGAATAACCTAAAGGGAATGACGCACGCCAAGCTCTTTATGGGCTCAGAAAACTGGCTGAGATTCACACTGAGCTCAAGTAGGCTCCACACCCGCCTGGTGCTTGGTGCCCTTACTTGGTGCACTTTGGTACTAGAACTATGCACACAAGATGGGCCTCACTGAGACCAATCTATGCAGGGCCTGCAAGACCGAGGAGGAGAGCATGACACATCTATTGTGCAACTACGATGCTCTGGCTGGCAGTAGGCAAAGGTTGATAGGGATTGGATACCCAAAACCCAACGACTTTAGGGTAATGCCACCAAGGGACATAATCAGGCTCTTGAGCACGATTGATTGGACTGACGGTGGTCAAGTAACTGTCTAACGACATTAAGAAGTAGGAACTAATGGGGTAGCACAAAAGACCCATAATGGGTCGAAGTGCGTTGGTACCTCACGGTAGCCACCCCGGCCCCTAAGATAGATAGATAGATAGATCTATAAAATAAGTAGGAACAAAAAACTGCCACAACATTTTTTTTTTGACAGGACGAAGTCTGTCGGGACCGCTAGTGTAATATAAATTAAATTAATGAATTGTAATTGTATGAAAATGTCTGAAATAAAGGCTATTATTATTATATATATCACTTTCCCCCAGCAACTCACGGAACCCACGTAGCCGCTATAGCAGCTGGATACTTCCCAAACACGCCCGAGCTAAATGGGGTGGCCCCGAGTGCTAAGATCGTCTCCCTCACGATAGGGGACTGCCGGCTCGGCTCTATGGAGACCGGCACGGCTTTGGTACGAGCCTGCATCAAAGTCATGGAGCTGTCCAAGAAGATGAAGATAGACGTTATCAACATGAGTTACGGCGAGCATGCGCATTGGTCTAATGCTGGGTAAGTTGTTTACACACACAACACGAACTTGGTTTTTGAACTACATAAGTAGAGATAAGGCCGAAGTGTTATTCGACCCCTATATTTCGATTTCCAAGTGTGGGATGAATGACAGAAGGAATATTGGAATTTCTTGGTATCCTGTGAAAAGCTTTATACGTATAGCTATAGAATCTGAAATACAATAACAAAAGGCCACTTTCTAGTGGTTCACCAGTTATTCCCAAAATGGTATATATTAACCCCTAGGGGTCTATGATAACATGCAAGGGGTCTAAGTCATCGTTTAGTACCTATTTAGTATTTACTTACACTATACTATCTTCAAATGTAAAGACATATACATTATTTATAGAAATACATATGAAGTAAAAAAATGTATAATATATTGTTACGAGCTGGGGTCAGTAAATTAAACGGCGGTCTACCAAAACACTGAACTTTTATTAATTAGTACACTAACAGTCACTAATCACTTCACTGAAAGCAATGAAAGTCGCTTTTTAGTTCTCCAATATCACTTAGATGTTTTCGCACTGTATCGCAAAACAATACTCTTCCCGGCGGCCGGACACAGCCTTATATAGTCCCCTAAGGCACTTGCCACTTTTGCCAGAACATTCGCGGACACACTCGAATGTGTAGTCCAATACATAAGCGCGTAGGAATGACGTCGCGCGTTCGAGACGTTTCGAGTATAACTGTCTCTTCCTTGTGCTATCCTTGTCACACAATACTCGAATATTCCCGTACTATCTTTCTCGAATATTCTGAGTTTGTCTATCTCTTTCTAATGATGTTTTCTCATTCTAATACTTCTCGAATGTTCCAACTATATCTGTCTCTTTCTACTATTGCTATCTCTTTCACTCCTATTGAAATTTATGTCCTTTTACTGAAGTAGGCTTAATGGCTCATAAGTAATTTAGATTTTTTAGTATGTGAAAGAGCTCCTTCTGGAACGGCCTGAAACGACGTTTCAGCCTGCTGAAAACATTTCTAAGTCACAAAAAATCACTTTTGAAGTTTACTAAGCCACCGGCGTAACAATATGTTTATAAAATTTTGTAAGTTGTAGGCATTCGCATTGTGGTTGGAATACATTTTGGAGTTGTAAAAAACGCGGGCCTAAAAAGGCCGTATCCACAGAAATATAATATTGATTGACATGGAAAATAAGCACAACAATCCATTTTAAGATTTGAGCACAATTTATTTGATGCAATTATGCTATTTGACAATTTTGTGTTTGAATGTTTGTAAATGGTTCACAAAATTTTCATAAAATCAATATTAGATAACTACGACACAAAAAGCTTGGGAAATCTCTGCTCTAGATGATCTTTGTTATAAATTTCATTTAAATTGTTTCAATAGTTTTAATTGTTTCGTATTTATTAATGAGAATTAAGAAATAAGTTAGAATGGAAAACTGGTGAAAAATGTCCAAACAACTGGTAATTTTATTGTAAAGACCATGATTAGAATAGAATAAAAACTATGATTAGAGTAGACAAATAGACACGCGGTGAGGAAACATGAGGTTAGACGGTGGTTGCGTTCTGTGGAAATACTCTTAAAAACTTATGCGCTATGATTAGAGTTTACGGCGAGGTGAGGAGAGGTAGGGATGGGGTGAGGTTAGGTGAGATTAGGTGAAGTGAGCTGTTTCGAGCGGTGTGGATGGGTACTGCATCGCTTGCATTGCGACGGTGGTGTAGCTGTGGAGAACACTAGCTACCTCCATGTCTCCGTCGAAGACAGAAGCCTGCTTCGTTTCACTTTGGAGCAGTGCGGGCTGGGCCGCATATTCGTAGCCGCTCATCAAGGTCACATGAGGTGTTCCCGAGAGTTTTAGTGAGTAATCGCGGCCTTCCGTGGAGTCCCAAACACCCTTGAGTGTTTGGACAGTGCGAAAAGCATTTCACTCGCTAAAGTAAGAGGTGAAGCGAGCGGTTGTTGCGTTGTTGCAGGCGCGTGGGGGACGTGATCTGCGAGGTGGTGAACCGGTACGGGTGCTCGTGGGTGGTGTCGGCCGGCAACCACGGGCCCGCGCTCGGCACCGTGGGCGCGCCGCCCGACATCGCGCAGCCCGTGCTCGTGGGTCAGTAGTCAGTAGTAGCGCCAGTGCGCTACCAGCTTGTTTGTGGCGTTGACTGCAACTTGAACGTGACTTTGAACGTCGGCAGGGGTGGGCGCGTACGTGTCGCCGGAGATGATGAGCGCCGCGTACTCCATGCGCGCCAAGCTGCCGGGCGGCGCCTTCAGCTGGTCCTCCCGCGGGCCCGCCGCCGACGGCGCGCTGGGCGTCAGCGTGTGCGCGCCCGGCGGCGCCGTCACCGCCGTGGCCAGGTGCGTATTGCGTACTGCGTACTGCGCCGGCACCGCCAGGTGCCCAGGTGCATACTACGCCGGCACCGCCAGGTGCCCAGGTGCATACTACGCCGGCACCGCCAGGTGCCCAGGTGCATACTACGCCGGCACCGCCAGGTGGCCTGGCGGACTGGACCAGGGTAGTACGGTAGTCGTACAAGTGGCCGTCTAATCAGTCAATTATCGAGAACTTCTATTTTTCATATTAAATAACAGATTATCATTATTTCACTATCGATTAATACATTTATTTATTTATTTCACAGGTATACACTAAGAAATGCACAACTAATGAACGGCACTTCCATGGCAGCTCCTCACGTAGCGGGAGTAGTGGGTATGCTGACAATAAATTTTATAATTAAATAATTAATCTATGGAATCTTTTACATATACACTCACTTAAACTATATTGTTCCTTCCAGCTGCATTAATATCAGGATTGAAGCAACAGAATTTACCGTACTCTCCGTACTCAATCAAGCGAGCGTTGGAAAATTCTGCAACTTACTTGAACCATGTAGAACCTTGGGCACAAGGTTGTGGTCTCATTAATATTGAAAAAGTGAGTATTTTATTTACTTGTATAGACATTGATAAGCAGTTTTGATATCAGGAGACCTACCATGATTACTTGAAACAATAATAAAACTAGTAAAAAGTGACATATAATCACTATAATTTCAAATTTCATAATAACCTAACATATTCCAGGCATTCGAACATCTGACAACGTACCCCAACGAGCCAGAGCGGGATGTCACATTCAACGTGCAGGTCGGAACGACCAATGCCAAAGGAATCTTACTGCGGCCTAAACTGGGAGATGTCCCGAGGGATGTTGGAATTACCATCGAGCCCCAGTTTCTGGAAGACCACTGTGATACAGAGAGTGAGTTGCCTCCAAATTTACCTTTGTTAAGTCTATCATCCAAATTAACGCTAACAAGCTCTTATTGAGACTTAAAAAGGAGCCTGAGAGACGTGGAATGAGGAGTTGAGTATTTTTTGCCATGTTTCTACTTATAGCAACCATTCCTCATGGACATCGGAAATCCCAGAGGCACAGTTCAGGTAGGCAGACCTGGAGAGAAATGCTGAAGTTTGCTAGATCAGATAGGTTACAGGTAATATGGATAAAGTCTACAGTTACAGTGGTGTGATGGTTAGAAGATGACGAATGCACCGTTGCATCTCCTCAGAATACTTTGTTATAAAAGTTTGTTGTTATAAAAGTTATAGTTTTTACCGATGATGTGTCTTCAGGGATGGAGTTGGGGGGTCAAGTCGATGTCATTTATACTTATTACACGAAAGCATTCGATCGAATTGACCACGTGATCCTGCTTGAAAAATTACAAACAGCCGGTATACATGGAGACCTACTAAGGTGGCTTAGCTCGTATATCAAAGGTCGATGTCAAACTGTAGTTTTAAATGTCTTCTCGTCACATTCGAAATTCGGTGCTGTTCCGTCCGGCGTCCCACAGGGCTCAATACTGGGGCCGCTTTTGTTTCTCCTATTTATAAATGATATTCACAAGTGCTTCTCTTATTCTCAATATTTATTGTTTGCCGACGATATGAAAGTTTACAAAAAATCAATGCATTCAATGACTGTCTGCTGCTACAGCAAGATCTTGAGAGGCTGGAACATTATTGTCGTGCTAATAAATTAACCCTTAATGTATCTAAATGTAATGCTATAACATTCAGTAGATCCCGTAACATATTACAATTTTATTATACTTTAAACCAGCAGTTACTTCAGCGAGTTGACCATATAAGAGATCTAGGTGTTCTACTAGACTCAAAGCTTTTGTTTGATAAACATATTGATTGCATTACATCGAAAGCTACTAAAACCTTAGGTTTTATTATAAGAAGCACAAAAAACATTTGCAATGTGAAATCATTAAAGATCCTTTATTGTGCTTTAGTCAGAAGCCTACTTGAATACGCGAGTATAGTCTGGATCCACAGTACGGGATCTATGTTGATAAAATTGAAAAAATACAAAGAAAATTTCTGCGTTTTATAAACTTCAAACACAAAATCACCTCAAAATCTAATTATATTAATGACTGTAAACACCACCATCTGTTACCTCTGAGTCTTAGAAGAGAAGCTACTGACCTAAAATACTTACACAATATTGTTACGATAAAGTTGAGAGTAGCGAGATACTCTCAAGAATTTACTTACAAGCGCCAAGTCGTTCCAATCCCAGGAGAACTATCTTAAATTCTATACTGACGCATGTACAAATTATAGAAAAAAATCATATTTGAATAGGGTACTATTTAATTTTAACTGTAATCACTCTATGCATGTTGATTTATTCATGACAAAAACACATTACTTCGTTCATAGGATTAATGCTGACTTCTTTGAAAAACTGTATAAGGCATGCTTGTTCCATATTTTTAGTCTAGTTTTCGTAACAAATGCTGTTTGTTTTCCATGAAAATAAAATAAAATAAAAAATGTAAAGAATGCTCATGGAACCGAAGTTCCTCTTCTGTTTCACGTCAAGTTCTGGCCATGATTTCCATCCAAGATATCTATGACAGACTCAATCTAACACTTTGCGATGACTTTCTTCTTTCCAAACACCAGCGTGATGGAAGCCATATTGTCGGCTGTTAATCAACTGGTACTCTTTCAGAAAAAGATAGCGGGGCTGATGACCCTTTCCATAATTTTGGGGAATAAAGACGTTGTAGCAATTGGCCTATAATTTGAACGGCTTTGGAATTGGCTTATAACTTTCAGTTTATAGCTTAAAACGTCGTGACGGACTTAAAACCAAGTTGTTACCTATACCCATTTCAGTAAAATAACCCGAGCTGACGACCCTTATTTTGACGTGAAACGTCTTTAAAATCGCGCCGAAACATACGGGTACCAGGTTTAAAAAGTGGACCGTAAAACTATTAGTCTTAGAAACAAAATTGTGGTGTGAATATTTCACTTATATAGTCAGCTCGCTGTTGTGACATTGAGTTTTTTATTAAAATACTTAAGACACCGTCAATCTTGTTTTTTTTTATTTCAATCTTTTACTTTAAATGCGATTCCCTAACATAGTTCACACGTTAAAACCAACGGCCGTGTGCTCCGGCACAGACCCAACAGATGTTTTGTTTTTTTTTTCTTTTTTCGGGGGAAAATGCTCCTTATGCACCATGACGCCGCGCTGGTAAGGCGCGGCCGTGTGTGTGTCTCTGGTCTGAGAGGACCGGTCTACCCACTAAAGCCCCCCTGAGTTCTCTGGGTCCATATCGAGGTGCGCTTTCGCGTCTGGTATAAAGTGTCTCTCTGATAATACTGTTACGAGCTGGGGTCAGTAAATTAAACGGCGGTCTACCAAAACACTGAACTTTTATTAATTAGTACACTAACAGTCACTAATCACTTCACTGAAAGCACTGAAAGTCGCTTCTTAGTTCTCCAATATCACTTAGATGTTTTCGCACTGTATCGCAAAACAATACTCTTCCCGGCGGCCGGACACAGCCTTATATACCTAGTCCCTAAGGCACTTGCCACTCTTGCCAGAACATTCGCGGACACACTCGAATGTGTAGTCCAATACATAAGCGCGTAGGAATGACGTCGCGCGCGTTCGAGACATTTCGAGTATAACTGTCTCTTTTCCTTGTGCTATCCTTGTCACACAATACTCGAATATTCCCGTACTATCTTTCTCGAATATTCTGAGTTTGTCTATCTCTTTCTAACGATGTTTTCTCATTCTAATACTTCTCGAATGTTCTAACTATATGTCTCTTTTCTACTATTGCTATCTCTTTCACTCCTATTGAAATTTATGTCCTTTTACTGAAATAGGCTTAGTGGCTCATAAGGGGTCCTGAAAACGCCTGAAAACGGGTTTTCAGGTTATTGCGGCGTTGGATAGAGGGTAGCCTGAAACGTACTGAAAAACATGTTTCTGAAATGGTCTGACGTTTCAGCCTGCTGAAAACGTTTCTAAGGCACAGAAAATCACTTTTGAAGTTTTACTAAGCCACCGGCGGCGGCGTAACAATACATAGACATCACATAGTGTATAAACTAACTAAAACTTTACAATAAACTACAAAGGAACGGTGTGCGAAACAGATACAACAAAAGCTATGTAGCGTGTCTCCCGTTGCAGACAAGTCAGTGATCCCGAAGCAGATAGAGTTCAATGTGAGGTTCGTGCTGACGTGTGACGCCAGTTGGGTGTCTATCCCGACCTACCTCGACATGACCAACACGTCGAGGCCCATTAGTATCAGGATTGACACCTCGGGACTGCCGTCCGGACCGCATTTTACTAGGTAAGCGAAGAATACAACAAAGCTAGAAGCTACTAAATTATTCAATCAAAATTAACTTTATTCAAATATGACATATGAAAAAGCTCTTTTGAATCGTCCAAATTTTTTTCCTACCATCCATTCAGGACGTATTTTTTAGGTGATATGAAGAATGGGCGCAAGAAACTTATCAGCTTTACAAAAGTAATGACAATATTTACAATAAATTTTGTCGTTATCATACAATGTACATATCGACGGTTAAAAGGAAATAGGGGATAAGCGACAAAAGATGAAATGCTCAGGAGAGCCGTTTAAAGTTTTAAATTTTAGAAACACTGACGTATTTCCGTCATTTAGACACTTTCTTTGTTTCGTACATCATCTCAGCCTATCGCCGTCCACTGCTACCTGCATCCAACGAGACCCAACGATTTTCACTAGGTCGCCGGTCCATCTGGTAGGTGGCCGTCCCACATTTGGTGGTACGTGGTCTCCACTCAAGAACACTTTCCCCATCGACCGTCGTTTGTTCCGTACTGTGGGACAAATTATGTTAGAAATACCTTTTTCCGGCGTTCTTGTAATTTTTATAATAAACTGCAATACGATATAGATATATTTTGTGACTCCCTGGGGGTATTCAAAAATAAACTAGGAAGTATACTGTTTTCGTATTAGTCGATGAATAGATACGGCGCATACTTTTAGCCAAATGTCAACTGTGAAAAACATACACGTTTGTTTATATAATCTATACTAATATTATAAAGAAGTAAAGTTTGTGTTTGTATGTTTGTTAAATTGTAAGGGGTAATGTCGGGATCTACTGAACCGAATTTAAAAATTCTTTCACCAATAGAAAGCTACATTATTGCTGAATGTCATAGATTATATAAAAAACCGAAAAATCAACAGGCTTTTATGTGGTAGTCCGATTTGCAAAGTGAATCGGAGGAAAAACGGGCAGCGGACGGCGCGCGATGGTTTCGGGTTTAATTCAGTTCGCGTTCGTGCTAGATTCGGGGATTATTAATATTATGCCCAACGAAGTGGGCACGTTTCAGCTAGTCTACTATATAAAAATAAGTCGGGTCTTCCTTCCTGACGCTATAACTCCAGACTGCACGAACCGATTTCCACGGTTTTGCATTCGTTGGAAAGGTCTCGGGCTCCGTGAGGTTTATGGCAAAGAAAATTCAGGAACAATTTCCGTATCTATAAAATAAGTAAGAACAAAAAACTGCCACTTTACAGATCTTTTTGACAGGACGAAGTCTGTCGGGTCCGTTAGTTCTGTATATAAATCTGTCGACGCGGTCGCGAAGAGTCGGTTGGTTGGTTGGTCAATGAAGTAGCGAAGTGAGAGGTTGTGTTGTGATGGCGCAGCGTGAACCTGTTCGCGGCGTCGCGCGTGGCGAAGGGCCCGGTGCTGCGCGTGCCCGTGACCGTGCTGCAGCCCGAGCCGCTGCGCGCGCGCCCCGCCGCGCCGCCCGCCCTGCTGCCGCCGCCCGCCCTCTTCCGCCCCTCCACCATCAAGCGGCACTTCGTCGTCGGTGAGCTCACTCCGTCACTGGGTCCCTTGGTCGCGGTGGTGTCATTCTGATGTACCAGCTTCATTATTGTACAGTTTCATTAAAATCCATTCATCAGTTATTACGTGAAAGATTAACATTTTTTTACCCCCTGGTGTACTCTGAGCCCATATCGAGGCGCGTAGCGGGCTGCGCTATCGCGATTCTACCACCACGCCTACGGGCTAGCTCGACCTAGTTGCCGAGCCATCGCCAGGTTGTTCACATTTACAAGCTTTCGCGTTTATAATATTAGAAGGGTTAGAAAGCATGCTTTTTCCTCCTGATTTACAATCTGTAACAATCTGTGTGTACGAGCCAAGCTCGTACATTGTGTAAATTTGTCCCGTCATCATTTTACGCCACACTGGCGATTTCATCATTTCTAAGAACAGTTCGCCATAGGCTATCATTCACGCCGCGCGCGCTCATATCATTATATTATTTTTATCAGTATCAATAATTATATCAATATATCATTATCAAACTATCAGTTGTTTTATGTTCCTAACCCGAACATAAATTTGGTCCTTCGAGCAACGTCATCATTGACCTAAGTGTGTGCGAAAGGTGTAGGTCATATCAAAGGCAATTTTCAAGTGTCGCGTTTCATATACCGCGTGGCAACACGTTCTTTAACGGAACATATTTATCATTATCAGTGACTAAACCAGTGAATAGTGACTGTGAGCTATTGTGAATTATCATCATATGAGAGTGTTCAGCTCGCTACGTACTCTCATCGCATCAGCCTACCAGAGGACTTCCGGGAAACATCGAGTGAGCCTCGAAGCTCGTTAACCTGTCGAGTATCAGTCAAGGAAGGCGCCTGGTATCGTGCCGATTTGTTTGGTCACAAATCCAGTATTCAACTCAAAGTAAGATTAGTCCAATAATTTCTTATTATCATCATGGAAAACTTACTATTACGTCAGAGTTCTATCATAGATGCCATCAAATCAATGAAATCAAATTTTGGTAAGGATTCTGTGAGTAGAAAGACTTCGGAATACATTGACCGAAGGTTAAGTACACTAAATAATCTCTGGGCAGAATTTCAACAAAATCATTTAAAGTTATCAGCATACGAAGATAAAAGTAGCGAATATTATACGGAAAATGTATTCGAGAGGGCTCAGGAATTATATTTAAATTTTCAAGAAATTTTATTATCATGCGTGAAGCAGGATAAGTACACTGAACCTTGTGGAAAAATCGATGAATTGTTATCAAAACAGCGTACTAATTTTAGGGCACTTAGTCGCATGATAGGTAGTATCAATATTGACGAGATCTCCGAAAAGTGGGAGTTCGAAGACGAGCTTCGTAATTTGCAAAGCCGTTGGAAAGTGATAGATACCTTGCATCTTGAGTTAGACGACCTACTACAGGGTACTGATATTTCATATGAAGAAGAATTTTCTGGGTACGAAAAGCAATTCAAGGACATGAAAAGGTTACTAAATAGAAAATTATCTTCTATCGCTCATATGGAAGATTCTACACCAAAGATCGAAATACCTGTCTTTACCGGTAAATATTCATCATGGCCTACATTTTTTGGTCTTTTCAGTGAAACTATTCACAATAATCATTCCCTATCTAACACTCAAAAAATGCAGCACCTAAAAGGTAAAGTTAAGGGGGAAGCAGAACATCTGATTCACCATCTCCATGTAACACCTGAAAATTATGAAAGTGCATGGGAGATTTTAGTACGTAGATACAACAATAAACAGTTACTCTTTACAAATCAAATAGAAATTCTATTAAATCAACCAAATATACAAAAACAGTCTGCGTTCGAATTAAAGCGGTTACATGACATCTCATCAGAATGTATCTATTCAATCCATAATTTAGGTGTTGATACAAACACGTGGGACCCATTATTGGTACATATTTTATCAAAAAAATTAGACCTGCAAACTCTCAAGAACTACCAAGAGTCAAGACTTTCACCACGTGACTTACCTCACCTTCAGGAATTTATGTCATTTTTAGAGGCGAAATTTACAGCTCTTGAACCAATTTATAAAAAGGAGAGAGATAATTTACCTCCATTTTCAAAGCATGTTGCTAAAATTCAGCCTATGCCTTCAAAATCTATATTTCAGCCTCAAAAATATCAAAATAAAATATATCACACACGCGCATCAAAGTGTCCAATCTGCAGTTTTAATCACGACCTATTTCAATGTAAGAAATTCTTGAACATGACACCCGATGCGAGGTTGAAAGCCATTACTGAGAACAAAGTATGTTGTAATTGTTTATACAAACATTATAATAATAAATGCATTTCTTCTAAAAGGTGCAAGGAATGCAACGAAGATCATAACACGCTGATACATGACTCCTTTATAAAAAATAAGCCTAGGGAAAACCTTCAGTTGAGTCCTGAAGGACCTTCAACTAGCAATAGACAAATTAATAAGCAACATAGCGTTTGTCATGTAGCGGGTAACGATGAAGAAATTTTGTTGACCACAGTCCTACTTAAAGTTTTATCTGCCGATGGTACTTATATTACTTTACGAGCTCTCCTAGATCAAGGATCACAAATATCTTTGATATCAGAAAACGCTACGCAGATGCTTGGTCTGCAGCGTCAAAAATACAGCGCTTCCGTGTCTGGTATAGGCCACGGTCACAAATTTAGCAAAGGCATAGTCAATATATCATGCCAATCAATTTACAATGATTTTAATTTTGCAACTCAAGCGTTAGTTATATCAAAAGTTATCAATAGTCTGCCGAATAATTCCTTTACTAACACATTATGGCCGCATCTGCAGCATGTTAACTTGGCGGACCCTGACTATAATATCTCGCGTCCTATTGATTTACTCTTGGATGCTAGTGTTTATTCTGACATAATTATGAATGGCCTAATTAAGGGACCGAAACAAGCACCCATCGCTCAGCAAACCAAGTTAGGCTGGGTATTATCGGGAAATGTCCGTACATTTAAGTGTCATGTCGTTATCAACGACTTATCAAATTTATCAAAATATTGGGAGCTTGAAGAAATCACTTCACCCTCGAGTAATTTATCAGCTGGCGAACAATTATGTGAAGACTTATATGTATCAACCACCAAGCGTTTAGACAATGGAATGTATGAAGTCAGTCTCCCTATGAAACCAAACTATGAAGAAAAGTTGGGTGCCTCTAAGCCTAAGGCCTTGGCTCAATTTTATCAGCTGGAACGAAAGATGGTTAATAACAAAAATTTCGCCGACGACTATATCAAGTTTATAAATGAATATAAAGATTTGGAGCAGATGAAGAAGAGCAACTATGATGTTATGGGACCGTTATGTTATTTGCCACATCATGGGGTGTTTAAGCTTGATTCTAGCTCTACAAAACTAAGAGTTGTATTTAACGCTTCGTCGCAGACATCAACAGGGTACAGCTTAAACGATCTCATGGAGCGTGGTCCTAATCTTCAGGCAGATCTTCAGAACCTTATCATTAGCTGGAGACAATACACATACGTCATGACCGCAGATATAGAAAAGATGTTTCGTAGAATTTTGTTAAGCGAGAATCATCAAAACCTACAAACTATTGTCTGGAGACCTACCCTTAATGAACCTATTCAAGACTACAAGTTGACTACCGTAACTTACGGTACTAAAGCCGCCCCATACTTAGCAATGAGAACACTCAAGCAGTTAGCGATTGACGACGCCGATAAATATCCACTAGGATCACATGCCCTTAATAATTGCTTTTATATGGATGATTATTTAGGAGGCCATAATTGTAAAGAAATCGCTTTAGAAATTCAATCTCAGTTAATAAAAATGCTTAGCGGGGCGGGAATGAACTTAAGAAAATGGTCAAGCAATGATAAGGAGTTAGTCAAAAATTTATCAAATAATCAATTAAGTAATTTTGAATTTCATTGTTTAGAATCACATAAAACGCTTGGCCTTAAATGGAATCCAGCAACAGACTCATTTTCTTTTGATAATAAATACACAAATAAAGAGTATCATAATATCACTAAACGGGATTTGTTATCAGAAATATCAAAAATTTTTGATCCTATTGGATGGTTATCGCCGTTTTCAATTAGAGCTAAACTCTTGTTTCAAAAGGTCTGGATCTCAGGTGCATCATGGGATGATAAATTATCATTAGATATCATTGAAGAATGGACGCAGTTGATAAATGAATTTCAATATATCACTACAATCAACATACCGCGTCACATAGGCAACACACAAAGTAATTATTATTTACACGGGTTTTGTGATGCATCTGAAAAAGCATATGCATGTGCAATTTATTGCGTCACTATCAATAATAAAGGCGAGCGGCAGGCGCGACTTATTACTGCGAAAACAAAATTAGCCCCGCTAAACCAACAAACATCGCTGCCACGACTAGAACTTTGTGGAGCTTTGCTATTATCACAACTCACAGAGAAAGTTAAAAACGCTTTATCAAATCGAGAGGTCGTAGTTCATGCCTGGACAGATTCCATGATTGTCTTGGGTTGGATTAACGGTGATCACTCACGCTGGAAGCAATTTGTTGCTGCTAGAACTCAAAAAATCAAAAATGTAATACCAGCATGTCATTGGAACTATGTACGTTCCGAAGATAACCCGGCTGACTGTGCAACTAGGGGAAAATCAATGACGCAATTATCAGAGTTTCGTTTGTGGTGGAAGGGACCCGCCTGGTTACCAAATTACTGCGATAAACAAGCAGATATATTAACATATGACACCACCCTGGAAATAAAAAATATTAAGTTAGTTAATGTAGTCACTGAAAATAATAGTATATTAATACAAGAGTTATTATTAAGATATAGTTCATTAGATAAGATAATTAGAATAGTATCTTGGATGAAGAGATTTATGTTAAAAAAAGGAGACAAACCTATGTTTTTAACATTATCAGAAATAGAAAAATCAAAAATACTTATCATAAAGCAAGTTCAGCAATATCATTATTACCGCGAAATTGATAGCTTAAAGGAAAGCAACAAAGTTCACACTAAAAGCATTATTAGTAATTTTAATCCATTTATAGATTGTAATGGTCTTCTTAGAGTGGGAGGAAGACTAAATAAAGCTCATATCAGCTACGAAATGAAGCATCCCTTAATCATACCGAAGGGCTGCCGACTCTCCGAGTTGCTGATAGATAAATATCATAAAATAACATTCCACGGAGGTGCTCGCCTTACTGCATCCTACATTAGACAGGAGTATTGGCTAGTTGGTGGAAACAGAGCAATCAAAAAACGTATCAGACAGTGCGTTATCTGCAGACGTCATGACCCTACGAAGCACAATCAGATAATGGGAGACTTACCTGCAGCACGTGTAAACCCAAGCAGACCATTTTATAATACTGGCGTTGACTTTACAGGGTTCGTCGACATTAAATCAAGCAAGGGTCGTGGTATCAAAACCACAAAGGGTTATATCGCAGTTTTTGTATGCATGGTAACAAAGGCCTTACACCTTGAATTGGTTTCGGATTTGAGCTCATCAGCATTTTTGGCAGCCCTCAAAAGGATGGCGGCGCGAAAGGGTGCACCGCGTCACATCTTCAGCGACAACGGCACGAATTTTGTCGGGGCTAGTAGAGTTCTAGATGAAGAATATATAAATTTAAAATCAACATTGGATGAGGAGTTTTTCAACGCCATAACAGACATGAAAATACAGTGGCACTTCAACGCACCTTCTTGGCCTAGCGCCGGGGGTCTATGGGAAGCTGCAGTGAAAAGTTTAAAACATCATTTGAAAAGAGTAGTGGGCACACAGAAGTTGACATTTGAAGAATACTCAACCCTACTGGCTCAGTTAGAAGGATGTTTGAATTCTCGGCCGTTGTCCCCTTTGTCTGAAGATCCTGATAGTATCGACTGTCTCACACCTGCACATTTCTTAGCGAGTGGCCCTACTTTAACTATTATAGAAACGGAAAATGATTTAAGAACTAGATGGCATTTGACTCAAAAAATATTTAATGATGTTTGGAAAAGATGGCAATCTGAGTACTTGTGTCAGTTATCAGTTAGATCAAAATGGCAGGTCCCCAAAGAAAATCTGAAAATAAATGATTTAGTTATTATTCAAGATGTCAACTTACCTCCAGGAAAATGGGCTTTGGGTCGCATTGTCTCCTTGCACCCGGGGCAAGACGGCCATGTTCGTGTCTTCTCTATCAAAACGAAAAACGGTATTATAAAAAGACCTATTACAAAAATAGCATACTTACCTGTGACAAACATATCTCCATCAGAGGCTGACTCGTGCCAGCAGAGTATATCAAACCCTCATGAGAAAAATATCATTTGTGCTGCCGCTCAATCAAGTAGAACAAAACCAAGTGGAAAATCTACCCTAGTAAATTATTTCTTTTTGTTACTTACCTTATTTGCTTGCTGTTTACCTGTATCATGTGAATATAAAATGACAAACTTAAATACAAGTCAAGGTTTTTATTTTGACAAGATAGCAAACATACGTCTAGAGAGAGAGCATTGGAAACTTATCGTGTATTATGACATGGCTCCATATTGGCAAAGTAATCAACTCCTAGAAAATATTATTAATCACCTTGAAAACATATGTCTTTATTCGACCAGTACTAAAATACCACAATGCAATATTATTTTATTGCAATTACGTCACGGGCTCTCTGAACTTGACCACTATAACAACATTTTGATGGGTAAGCAAGTGTCCGGGCATGCGCCGCGTATGCACTCACGAAGTCGCCGTGGCCTCATTAACGGCGTCGGCTACATTGCAAATACACTCTTCGGAGTATTAGACGACAATTTTGCACAGCAATATGTTAAGGACATTGACACTATTCGCGATAATCAGAAACATTTAGCTGAGTTATGGAAAAATCAGACGTCCGTAGTAGAGGCTGAGTTCAATGTTATAAAAAGAATAGAAACTACCATAGATAAGCAACACAAAGGTCTAATTTCTCACATAAATAGCCTAGACAAGGCCTTGAATGCGCAAAGAAATGAACTGCAACATTTAGTATATTCTAACGACTTTGCACTGTCATCAATTATTGCCAACAATATTATAGTTAACTTACAAAAAATTCAAGATTTCTTGTTAGATTCCCTGATGGACATATTTCATGGCAAATTTAATTATCATCTCCTTACTCCGCAACAATTATATCATGAATTAAGCATAATATCAAGCATTTTGTCGAAAGATTTAACACTGCCGTTGAACAGTATGCAGTCTGACATTTCTAAGATGTATCATCTCCTTACTGCGAAAGCAAAGGTTTTAGAAAGGTATATCCTGTTTGAAATAAATATCCCTTTGGTGAGCAGAGATTATTATGATATTTATAAATTGATACCTATCCCACACACAACCGAAAACGATACTACTATATCATTAACGCCACTATCAGAGTATATAGCTATGAACATACAAAAGGATACATTTATTATCATGAACTATACAGATGTGCAATCGTGTGTTGCATTTGATCCTGACGTCCTTTTATGTCCTTTAAAACCGCCGATTTACAATATGAGATCAGAAAAGAGTCTGTGTGTCAAACATCATGAATCTGGTCAGTGTAAGGCTATCAGCTCGATATGTCAAGAAAATTGGATAGAACTGCACAGTTTGAATACATATTTATACATGTGCTGCGGCGAGTGTACAGTACGCCTTATATGTGAAACTCGCGTTACTGCTGTAAAATTACATAGTACTGGCATAATAACTTTAAGCAACGAATGCATAATCAAATCTAATAGCTTTACTATATACACTAAGAAGAAATTATCTAATGTAATAAATGAGACAGCAGATATTTTAGCAATCGATATTCCTCCTATCAATCACGTCCTTAATATATCGATTCCTACCCATGTAGACATCAAATCAAATTTAGAGGAAGATAAAAAATACTTGGAAGAGATCAATCAAAAGATCGAAAACATGAAAGCTAGCGCATCCGAGGTACCGCTGGCCGATCACATCTCATATCACGACGTGCATCATTATGTGGTAATCTATGTGATGGTGGGCGCCGGGGTAGCCGTCGCCGCAGTGGTCGCGTGGCGTCGCGTGCGCTCACGAGCGCCACCTACCCCTGCCGCGCCCGCCCCGCCTGCCGCTGACGTCGCTCTGGGCGACCCATCCGTCCGCCCAATAGCAATGAGGTGTTTCAGTGAGAGTGCAGTGAATCAGTGTAGTGATATCAATCAGTCTAGTGATAGTGTAGGTGGTCAAAATATCAAAAGTGGAATCGTTAAGTGCAATACAGCCTCGTCGCCTATTTTTTCAAAACAATTCACCCTTTAATATGATTATCGTAGTTTTAAGTTTTAATTGTTTATCACCTTGTCGCACGTCATGCACCACTCATCTCACTCCCCATCTCTGGCCTGGGAGCATGTACGAGCCAAGCTCGTACATTGTGTAAATTTGTCCCGTCATCATTTTACGCCACACTGGCGATTTCATCATTTCTAAGAACAGTTCGCCATAGGCTATCATTCACGCCGCGCGCGCTCATATCATTATATTATTTTTATCAGTATCAATAATTATATCAATATTCATTATCAAATTATCAGTTGTTTTATGTTCCTAACCCGAACAATCTGTTTTACCGCATGGGGTTGAGTTAAAGTTTATTTGTGCGCAGTGCCGGATGAAGCGTCATGGGCGGTTATTAGACTCCGGTCGGCGGAGCCGGAGCCTACGAACGGCAGCGGGGGGAGCAATGGGGGGTCGGCGGGCGGGGGCGGGGGCGGGGGCAGGTTCCTGGTGCACTGCATGCAGCTAGCGCCGCGCCGCAGCTGCCGCTGCCACGAAGCGCAGAAGCTGCTCACGTTGCCGCGGGACGGCACCGTGGCGCTGCCCATGCAGTTGTTGGTAACTATAGATGGTGCACAGTTTAGGTGTAAACGAACAGTTTTCATTCGTCTTCATCACATATTGAGTTGGCAATAAAGTGTTGTACGGGATGAACCTCAAGATAATATAAAATACTCTAAAATTGATTATGGTGTCGCAAATGACGTGCAATTGCCGAGGTACAAGTGCGCACAGGCGTTATTGTGGTGTCGTTCCGTCAGGGCGGCGTGACCCTGGAGGTGGCGATAGCGAAGTACTGGGCCAACATCGGCGAGGCCACGGTGGAGTACAGCGTGGAGTTCCACGGGCTGCGGCCCGAGTGCGGCCCGCGGCTGGTGGTGTCCGCCGCGTGGCCGCTGCGCGCGGTCACCGTGCGCGCGCTGCGCGCCGCCGACGCCGCGCCCTGCGCCACGCTGCGCCACTGCGAGCCCGCCCTCAGGCAAGTGTGCCACGGGCTGCGGCCCGAGTGCGGCCCGCGGCTGGTGGTGTCCGCCGCGTGGCCGCTGCGCGCGGTCACCGTGCGCCGCCGACGCCGCGCCCTGCGCCACGCTGCGCCACTGCGAGCCCGCCCTCAGGCAAGTGTGCCACGGGCTGCGGCCCGAGTGCGGCCCGCGGCTGGTGGTGTCCGCCGCGTGGCCGCTGCGCGCGGTCACCGTGCGCGCGCTGCGCGCCGCCGACGCCGCGCCCTGCGCCACGCTGCGCCACTGCGAGCCCGCCCTCAGGCAAGTGTGCCACGGGCTGCGGCCCGAGTGCGGCCCGCGGCTGGTGGTGTCCGCGTGCCGCTGCGCGCGGTCACCGTGTCACCGTGCGCGCGCTGCGCGCCGCCGACGCCGCGCCCTGCGCCACGCTGCGCCACTGCGAGCCCGCCCTCAGGCAAGTGTGCCACGGGCTGCGGCCCGAGTGCGCCCCGCGGCTGGTGGTGTCCGCCGCGTGGCCGCTGCGCGCGGTCACCGTGCGCGCGCTGCGCGCCGCCGACGCCGCGCCCTGCGCCACGCTGCGCCACTGCGAGCCCGCCCTCAGGCAAGTGTGCCACGGGCTGCGGCCCGAGTGCGGCCCGCGGCTGGTGGTGTCCGCCGCGTGGCCGCTGCGCGCGGTCACCTGCGCCGCCGACGCCGCGCCCTGCGCCACGCTGCGCCACTGCGAGCCCGCCCTCAGGCAAGTGTGCCACGGGCTGCGGCCCGAGTGCGGCCCGCGGCTGGTGGTGTCCGCCGCGTGGCCGCTGCGCGCGGTCACCGTGCGCGCGCTGCGCGCCGCCGACGCCGCGCCCTGCGCCACGCTGCGCCACTGCGAGCCCGCCCTCAGGCAAGTGTGCCACGGGCTGCGGCCCGAGTGCGGCCCGCGGCTGGTGGTGTCCGCCGCGTGGCCGCTGCGCGCGGTCACCGTGCGCGCGCTGCGCGCCGCCGACGCCGCGCCCTGCGCCACGCTGCGCCACTGCGAGCCCGCCCTCAGGCAAGTGTGCCACGGGCTGCGGCCCGAGTGCGGCCCGCGGCTGGTGGTGTCCGCCGCGTGGCCGCTGCGCGCGGTCACCGTGCGCCGCCGACGCCGCGCCCTGCGCCACGCTGCGCCACTGCGAGCCCGCCCTCAGGCAAGTGTGCCACGGGCTGCGGCCCGAGTGCGGCCCGCGGCTGGTGGTGTCCGCCGCGTGGCCGCTGCGCGCGGTCACCGTGCGCGCGCTGCGCGCGCGACGCCGCGCCCTGCGCCACGCTGCGCCACTGCGAGCCCGCCCTCAGGCAAGTGTGCCACGGGCTGCGGCCCGAGTGCGGCCCGCGGCTGGTGGTGTCCGCCGCGTGGCCGCTGCGCGCGGTCACCGTGCGCCGCCGACGCCGCGCCCTGCGCCACGCTGCGCCACTGCGAGCCCGCCCTCAGGCAAGTGTGCCACGGGCTGCGGCCCGAGTGCGGCCCGCGGCTGGTGGTGTCCGCCGCGTGGCCGCTGCGCGCGGTCACCGTGCGCCGCCGACGCCGCGCCCTGCGCCACGCTGCGCCACTGCGAGCCCGCCCTCAGGCAAGTGTGCCACGGGCTGCGGCCCGAGTGCGGCCCGCGGCTGGTGGTGTCCGCCGCGTGGCCGCTGCGCGCGGTCACCGTGCGCCGCCGACGCCGCGCCCTGCGCCACGCTGCGCCACTGCGAGCCCGCCCTCAGGCAAGTGTGCCACGGGCTGCGGCCCGAGTGCGGCCCGCGGCTGGTGGTGTCCGCCGCGTGGCCGCTGCGCGCGGTCACCGTGCGCCGCCGACGCCGCGCCCTGCGCCACGCTGCGCCACTGCGAGCCCGCCCTCAGGCAAGTGTGCCACGGGCTGCGGCCCGAGTGCGGCCCGCGGCTGGTGGTGTCCGCCGCGTGGCCGCTGCGCGCGGTCACCGTGCGCGCGCTGCGCGCCGCCGACGCCGCGCCCTGCGCCACGCTGCGCCACTGCGAGCCCGCCCTCAGGCAAGTGTGCCGCGGGCTGCGGCCCGAGTGCGGCCCGCGGCTGGTGGTGTCCGCCGCGTGGCCGCTGCGCGCGGTCACCGTGCGCCGCCGACGCCGCGCCCTGCGCCACGCTGCGCCACTGCGAGCCCGCCCTCAGGCAAGTGTGCCACGGGCTGCGGCCCGAGTGCGGCCCGCGGCTGGTGGTGTCCGCCGCGTGGCCGCTGCGCGCGGTCACCGTGCGCCGCCGACGCCGCGCCCTGCGCCACGCTGCGCCACTGCGAGCCCGCCCTCAGGCAAGTGTGCCACGGGCTGCGGCCCGAGTGCGGCCCGCGGCTGGTGGTGTCCGCCGCGTGGCCGCTGCGCGCGGTCACCGTGCGCGCGCTGCGCGCCGCCGACGCGCGCCCTGCGCCACGCTGCGCCACTGCGAGCCCGCCCTCAGGCAAGTGTGCCACGGGCTGCGGCCCGAGTGCGCCCGCGGCTGGTGGTGTCCGCCGCGTGGCCGCTGCGCGCGGTCACCGTGCGCCGCCGACGCCGCGCCCTGCGCCACGCTGCGCCACTGCGAGCCCGCCCTCAGGCAAGTGTGCCACGGGCTGCGGCCCGAGTGCGGCCCGCGGCTGGTGGTGTCCGCCGCGTGGCCGCTGCGCGCGGTCACCGTGTCACCGTGCGCGCGCTGCGCGCCGCCGACGCCGCGCCCTGCGCCACGCTGCGCCACTGCGAGCCCGCCCTCAGGCAAGTGTGCCACGGGCTGCGGCCCGAGTGCGGCCCGCGGCTGGTGGTGTCCGCCGCGTGGCCGCTGCGCGCGGTCACCGTGTCACCGTGCGCGCGCTGCGCGCCGCCGACGCCGCGCCCTGCGCCACGCTGCGCCACTGCGAGCCCGCCCTCAGGCAAGTGTGCCACGGGCTGCGGCCCGAGTGCGGCCCGCGGCTGGTGGTGTCCGCCGCGTGGCCGCTGCGCGCGGTCACCGTGTCACCGTGCGCGCGCTGCGCGCCGCCGACGCGCGCCCTGCGCCACGCTGCGCCACTGCGAGCCCGCCCTCAGGCAAGTGTGCCACGGGCTGCGGCCCGAGTGCGGCCCGCGGCTGGTGGTGTCCGCCGCGTGGCCGCTGCGCGCGGTCACCGTGCGCGCGCTGCGCGCCGCCGACGCCGCGCCCTGCGCCACGCTGCGCCACTGCGAGCCCGCCCTCAGGCAAGTGTGCCGCGGCGCTGCGCCCGAGTGCGGCCCGCGTGGCTGGTGGTGTCCGCCGCGTGGCCGCTGCGCGCGGTCACCGTGCGCGCGCTGCGCGCCGCCGACGCCGCGCCCTGCGCCACGCTGCGCCACTGCGAGCCCGCCCTCAGGCAAGTGTGCCACGGGCTGCGGCCCGAGTGCGGCCCGCGGCTGGTGTGTCCGCCGCGTGGCCGCTGCGCGCGGTCACCGTGCGCGCGCTGCGCGCCGCCGACGCCGCGCCCTGCGCCACGCTGCGCCACTGCGAGCCCGCCCTCAGGCAAGTGTGCCGCGGGCTGCGGCCCGAGTGCGGCCCGCGGCTGGTGGTGTCCGCCGCGTGGCCGCTGCGCGCGGTCACCGTGCGCGCGCTGCGCGCCGCCGACGCCGCGCCCTGCGCCACGCTGCGCCACTGCGAGCCCGCCCTCAGGCAAGTGTGCCACGGGCTGCGGCCCGAGTGCGGCCCGCGGCTGGTGGTGTCCGCCGCGTGGCCGCTGCGCGCGGTCACCGTGTCACCGTGCGCGCGCTGCGCGCCGCCGACGCCGCGCCCTGCGCCACGCTGCGCCACTGCGAGCCCGCCCTCAGGCAAGTGTGCCACGGGCTGCGGCCCGAGTGCGGCCCGCGGCTGGTGGTGTCCGCCGCGTGGCCGCTGCGCGCGGTCACCGTGCGCGCGCTGCGCGCCGCCGACGCCGCGCCCTGCGCCACGCTGCGCCACTGCGAGCCCGCCCTCAGGCAAGTGTGCCACGGGCTGCGGCCCGAGTGCGGCCCGCGGCTGGTGGTGTCCGCCGCGTGGCCGCTGCGCGCGGTCACCGTGGCGCGCGCTGCGCGCCGCCGACGCCGCGCCCTGCGCCACGCTGCGCCACTGCGAGCCCGCCCTCAGGCAAGTGTGCCACGGGCTGCGGCCCGAGTGCGGCCCGCGGCTGGTGGTGTCCGCCGCGTGGCCGCTGCGCGCGGTCACCGTGTCACCGTGCGCGCGCTGCGCGCCGCCGACGCCGCGCCCTGCGCCACGCTGCGCCACTGCGAGCCCGCCCTCAGGCAAGTGTGCCACGGGCTGCGGCCCGAGTGCGGCCCGCGGCTGGGTGTCCGCCGCGTGGCCGCTGCGCGCGGTCACGTGTCACCGTGCGCGCGCTGCGCGCCGCCGACGCCGCGCCCTGCGCCACGCTGCGCCACTGCGAGCCCGCCCTCAGGCAAGTGTGCCACGGGCTGCGGCCCGAGTGCGGCCCGCGGCTGGTGGTGTCCGCCGCGTGGCCGCTGCGCGCGGTCACCGTGCGCGCGCTGCGCGCCGCCGACGCCGCGCCCTGCGCCACGCTGCGCCACTGCGAGCCCGCCCTCAGGCAAGTGTGCCACGGGCTGCGGCCCGAGTGCGGCCCGCGGCTGGTGGTGTCCGCCGCGTGGCCGCTGCGCGCGGTCACCGTGTCACCGTGCGCGCGCTGCGCGCCGCCGACGCGCCCCTGCGCCACGCTGCGCCACTGCGAGCCCGCCCTCAGGCAAGTGTGCCACGGGCTGCGGCCCGAGTGCGGCCACCAGGCCGCCAGCCCGCCAGGGGAGCCCTTCCTGACTCCCCTCACTGATCGCAACCTCCTACGATCACACTCCCGGCTTATCCGGGGGCGAGGTTCCTCCCGAGTCGCTGCCGTGGTCGGCGCCTCTTTCTGCTCTGTTTTCTTTTGAACGATTTCTTCATGCAACGTTTCTAAGACGGCACTGTACGATTTCGTATGGTAGATCGGTAAATTATGTATGCTACCTAATTAATTAAATCTAACAGACAAAGCAATCATATCGCTGCTTTAAATGTAATAAACGGCTTCATAATAGCATTGTGTGATTCGCATATTTAAATCGAAATCTAAAAAAATAATCTTTTCCAGGCCTTCGGAAGCGAAAATTACGCCTCTGACGTCGCGGGATGTCTTACCGCCCAACCGACAGATATACCAGCTCGTTAATACGTATAACTTCCACATTGCCAAGGCGACCGAGGTAAGTCGACTCCACAGACATTTATAAGACGTATTACTATCCAACTGAAACTTATATTATCTCATTAATACATGTCACTTCCACAACGCGAAGGTCACATAGTTAAGTCGACTCCTCCGACATACACCGATTGACAACTATTAACCAACTATTAGTTAAATATACCAGTTCGTTAATACGTACAACTTTCTACTATATCAATATCTAGATAAGTCGAGTCGGTAGACATAACGTTTTAATGCACCCGTCTGATATATTAGCTTGTAAACACATTCAAATTTCATACCCCCAAGACCACAGCGGTAAGTCGACTCTTCAGACTTATAAAAAATGACATGTTACGACGCTATTGCCAGGATTTAAGTAATTGATATAAATTGAATAATAATTTTAAAACCGTCCCGCTTGGAAATTGCAGTGTCATATTTACAATATTCTTCGAAATAAATTCGAAAGTTCATTTATAAAATGTGTATGAAAATATATTACTATGTAAACGAATGGATTATTCGTTTCGTCTCCCCCAGGTGTCGCCAATCGTGTCCCTGTTGTGCGACATGTTATACGAGTCGGAATTCGAGTCCCAGATGTGGATGATCTACAACAGCTGCAAGCAGCTAATGGCGGTCGGAGATGCCTATCCTGCCAAGGTGAGTATTGCTGTCAACAAAGTACCGTTGTGCATTTCGGACCAAACTAGCCCTCGGATTGTCTGATATCAATTTGAGCTTTATTAATCTCCATATAAATACGGTCCATAATTGCGTTCTGTAAACAAGCCCTTTAATTGCTCCGCGACGACACTACCGTTGTGCGTTTAAGACTAAACCAGCCCTCGGTATGTCTGATATCAATTTGTGCTTTATCTCCATATAAATACGGTCTGGAATTGCGTTCTGTAGACAAGCCCTTTAATTGCTTCGCGACGACACTACCGTTGTGCATTTCAGACTAAACCAGCCCTCGGATTGTCTTATATCAATTTGTGCTTTATCTCCATGTAAATACGGTCTAGAATTGCGTTCTATAGATAAACCGTGTATTTGCTCCGCGACCGCAGTACTGTATATGTTTCGGGCTAAAACAGTCCTCGGATTGTCTGATATCAACTTGTGCTTTATCTCTATATAAATACGGTTTAGAATGGCGTTCTATAGACAAACCGTTTATTTGCTCCGCCACCACACTACCGTTGTACGTTTCGGCCCAAACCGTCCTCGGATTGTCTCATATCAATTTGTGCTTTATCTCTATATAAATACGGTTTATAATTGCGTTCTATAGACAAAACCTTTAACGGCTCCGTGAAGACACTACCGTTGTACGTTTCAGACTAAAACAGCTCTCGGATTGTCTGATATCAATTTGTGCTTTATCTCTATATAAATACGGTCTAGAATGGCGTTCTATAGACAAAAAACTTACTTGCTCCGCGACCACATTACCGTTTATGTTTCGGACCAAAGCAGACCTCGGATTGTTTAATATCAATTTGTGCTTTATGCCTATATATATATCGTCTAGAACACAATGATTCAATACAGTTTATACGCCATAAAATTCGTTGTAATTTTTTTACGATATTTTAGCTTAAGCGCTTTTTATAGTTTCGACTTTAGTTATAATACGTTCGTTCGATCGTTGCGCGAACTAGCTGTGAACAAGCACTGTTTCGAGGACTATACTCTGTCCATTATGTTATTTTCTTTTTGACAGATCGCGCGTATGAAATATTGTTTCTATTTTCAAATTATAGTACTACAGTAATAATATACTTTCTAGACGGGTAACGCCCACATAGTGAAGTGCTCTGTGCATAACAAACTACCACAGACAATAAGCAGTTCTTGAAATCAGATAAATCGATAAATTGTCTTCAAATCAAATATTTGTAAATTTATTTATTTCCTTCTCGACAGCTACCTTACATTATTTATAGGTATGTGAATTTTAATATTAAAACGCATATGTAGTTAATAACATCTACGTCAAGTTTAAATCAAGAATTATGATCAAGAATACTTAGAAAATCACATACATACCATTTTTTTAACAAACTAGCTAGGTAATTGGTAATTCGCCAAAAATATAAAATTTTGCCTAATTTACTTGGCATGTGTAAAACTTTATTTTTTCATATATTTCTGATCCATTTAAGAGAGAAAAAGGAAAACTTTCTTAAATGGATCAGAAATATACGAAAAAATAAAGTTTTACACATGCCAAGGAAATTAGGCAAAATTTTATATATTTGGCGAATTACCCCAATTGGGTAATTCGCCAAATATATAATATAAAAATTAAACAAGTAAATTTATTTACATTATTTATTACATAGATTCATCAGATTCTTCTTCGTAAATTACACTAGACTCGTCAGTTGAGTCCTCTGTTACATAAATAACCAATTCTTGTGCCATCATGTTATCAATTGCAACATCTCGATCCCAATCAGACATTATTAATTTTTTTGTCCTCTGTACAATTTATTTCATGTATTTGAAAAAACCAGATAAACGAATTTAATATTTATAATAAAAATAATATCGCTGCATTAAATCGATTAAAAGTTCTTCTTAAATAAAATCGATATTCTGTTTTAATCGAATCGGTAACTTGCGAGTTCATCACTGATTTCAAAATATCTTAAACTGTCAAAAAGAAAATAATATAATGGACAGAGTATAGTTATCGTTATTAAAAAAAAAAGATAGCTTATTGTCCGCAATTAATTTGATAACGATCGCTTATATATATCGACGTTATTATTTTAGCATTTATAAATATCGACTGTTCCAGAAAGGTGGAATAATATATGTATCTCAAAGTGTTACCGATTTGCCTTTTCGCAGATTTAAATCATTTGTCAAAAATAGTCTCATGAAAAAAAGTTATTAGACTTGGGGACTAGAGGGATTTAAATGATAACAATTTTAATGATTCAATAGTTGCGTTGCTAAGTATTTTGACTATAGTAAATTACCAGAGGTCGGAATTAGGTAGAATTATTCATGTACTTACACTGATTTCATACAGCGAAATAATAAAATGGATATGCCTCAAATCCCGAGATTAATTAATCCCGAGATTAACATCAGAAAAAAATCTTGTTATTTTTAAATAAAAAGTTATGCTGCAAAATTCCAATTCGCGCGGTGTTGCTACAATTGTAGTTCGCACAACACAGCTTGCGAGGACAAAGGAATGTAATAGCGGAAATGCGGAACACTCTCCGCTTAACGGAATGGACTAGATTTTGTGTCTTTCTACCGCATTCAAACTATCTATCCATACTATATAATATTATAAATGCGAAAGTATCTCTGTCTGTCTGTCTGTCTGTCTGTTCCGCTTTCATGCCAAAACTACTGAACCGATTTAAATGAAATTTGGTACACAGATAGTCTAGAGCCTGAGAAAGGACATAGGCTACTTTTTCATGCAAAAAAGGTTGTAAAGGGTTGTAAAAGGTTGAAAGGAGGGATAATAGGTTGTATGAAAATATTGTTAAAACCACTGAACCGATTTAATTGGAATTTGGTACACAGATAGTCTAGAAGCTGAGAAAGGACAGAGGCTACCTTTTAAAGCAGAAAAGGGTTGTAAAAGGTTGAAAGGAGGGGTTGAAAGGTTGTATGGCAGTATTGTTAAAACAAATGCTTCCTGCGGGAAATTCGAATATAAGGGCGAAGGAACGTCCTGAAGGAAAAATAAAATTTGGACGATTCAAAAGAGCTTTCTATAATGTCATATTTCGATAAAGTTGATTTTATTAGTGTGAAAATGGTATTTGGTGATTTTAGTATTGGATTTTTTCCAGTACTCGGTGAAGCTGGAGAAAGGGGAGTACGTACTTCGTTTGAATGTGCGCCACGAGAGCCGGAGTCTCCTGGAGAAGCTGCTGGAGCTGCCCGTGCTGCTGCAGCAGAAGCTGCCGGTGCCGCTGCTCTTGGACGTGTACGGAGACCACCACCAGGTACGCTTTTTTTTTTTCAAACAGCAAACGAATCGCCTATTGGTAAGCGATAACCGTTGCCCATGGACACCCGCAACACCAGGGGAGGCACAGATGCGTTGCCGGCCTTTTAAGAGGGAATAAGGGGGGAAGGGGGGGTTGGGCCTCCGGTACCCTCACTCACTCGACGAAACACAGCGCAAGCGCTATTTTACGCCGGCTTTCTGTGAGGCCGTAATATCGCTCTGGTCGAGCCGGCCCAATTACACCTACGGAGTGTAGAGATGCGTCAATCTTTACAGAAACGACTCACTGAGTCGTTTTATTTTAAGTGATTCACTGATTCAAATCTCTAACAGCGCTTCAAATGAATTTATGAAGTATTAAAAAAAACTACTTACTAGATCTCGTTCAAAACAATTTTCGTTGGTAGTTTTTATAGTAATGTACATCACATGTTGTTTTTAGGTTTTTACATTTTCTTATTTTAGAAGTTAGGGGGGGGGGACCAAATTTTTTTCCACTTTGGAAGCGTCTGTCACGCGGACTATTCGGTTTAGAAAAAAAATATTTTAGAAATCTCGATGTCATTTTTGAAGACCTATCCATAGACACCCCACACGTATGTGTTTGATGAAAAAAAAAATTCAGTTCTAAGTATGGGGAGTCCCCAATATATATTTTTTTGCGTCAAAATGTTAATGCGGTTCACAAAATACATCTACCTACCTTTCTCTTATGGTTTCGGAAAAAAATGGCTGTGACATACGGACCTTCAGAGTTTATTGTCTGTTCTTCTCGAGAAGGCTCTCCCAAATATATATTTTTTCCTTGTTTGTACGTACGCACAATGTTTTTCTTTTTTTAAGTTTTTTTTTGTTTTGTTTGTTTTGCCGTCAATAAGTGCCTGTAAAGGTCTATGTTGAATAAAGATTACTTTGATTTGATTTGGGCGGACAGACAGACATGACCGTTTTTTGCCGTTTGGCTACGGAACCCTAAAAAGTAATGTTTATCGGTAGGCGCTGATCGGCGGGAAGAAGCTCACTGCGACGACGGTGTTGAGCGACGCGCCGGTGCCGGTGTACTTCGCCGCCTTGCCGCCTGAAAAGTGAGTTCACTTCCTTATAAACCTGACTTCCCTTGAACAGGCACCAGTTCACAATTGGTGCGGCAGGCAGCCCTCTGTCCGGAGGGAGCACGGAGCCAGAGGAAACACTACGACACGTTCCCACGGGGTGAAGTAGCGTGCTCCGACAACGGACGAAACTTCTCCCCTCTCCAGTATCTCTACCGGAAGGACGCAGAAGCCCCAATGAACTGTTATTTTGGGAAGATCTGGATGTTGGAGTAAGAGGTAAGCACAATGGCCCAATCATGAGGCTAAGTGAGGATAAAAGCCAGCTAAACTATCAGACGGACAGTCTACTTATATATATGTCGGAGTTCGTGAAGGAGAAAGTTGTCTCCCTGTAGACAGACAGCGACATCTATCGAAATCTCCTTGAGTCAGTAGTTCTAGATGGCGTTCTGATGACGTCTCGTCCACCTGATGTGTCGAAAGGATAAGCTATGACTTTTAGACTAGAGGTGTGCAAAATACTTCACTGAAGTGTAAAGAATGATATACTTCAACTGGACTAGATGAAGTATATTACTCATTTAGTCCACTTAGTTCTTCTAGTTCACATGGCTCAGTACTTCAGTAGTCCATTTGAGTCACCATATCGCTTAGTTCATTCACGTCACTTCATTCGTATAGTCCATCTGTATCGTAGTTCTTTTAAGTAGGTATGAGACGTTATGTCAATTTGACTGCATAACTAAACACATGTATGTTTACATTAACTATATCTAAAACATTAATAATTTACAATAACATATATGTATTAATATGCAATACAATTATAGTATACGCCACACTCGTATATATTAACAAATTATTCATAAACAAATTATTCCTTCAACTCAAAGTAAAACTTAAACATAATGTTAGCGCCATAAGACATGAAATTGTGTGCGGGCAGACTCCGACCTGCCGGTGATTCTAGTTCCTGTATTCCACAAACAAATCACAGTCGAACCGTTACTTTTAAGTTAACCAATAGAATCGCACAGATTGTTAGATGACGTGATATTCTAGTGTTCGGATTGGATAAGCGGCATGGTTCGGTTCATTTTGTCAGTGGAATTGACCCACAGGATGCCAAGCCAATCAACTGTCTCGCTCACGCACGCTATGTTTGTAATCTATCCGTTCGCTTTACTCTCGTTCAGTGAAAGAAGTGTTTTAGGAACTAAATGAAGTACTGAGCTAGTTGGGACCAGAATGAATGAGTGAAGGAGATATAATTGCGAAGTGGACTAGTCCAATTGAAGCATTCATTCACGAACGACTCAACTCTAGTTTAGACTTTGTGAACGTTATTGTGTCCCATATTCCAGGTTGAGTCGGAACAACCTAACCGTGGGGCAGACTCTAACGGGCACTGTGACGTTTGCAAAGGACGAGCTGGGACGTAAAGTGGATATCTACAACCTGCAGTATATAGTCTGTGAAGCTCCCAAACGGAATAGCAAGGAGAAGGATAAACCGAAGCCCAACGATGAGTATACGGATGCTTACAAAGATTTTCTCGTCAACTGGATTGGGAAGTTGGGTAAGTTGTGTTCAACTTTTTCTTTTATTATTAGGCAAATACATATATGCAATCAACATATACATATATATGAAGCAGTTAACTGGTTATAATAGTCGTTCAATCAAACAGCTAGCCCTTTGACTGAACAACGTCATTCAATCACACAGCTATACGTCGTTTAGCCGACTTGTTGTTTGCAACGTTCAACATTACAGCTAGATGATGCTTAGCCAACTGGTTAAATGGCAAATTAGTTTAGTACTTAATTTGAGCGAATAGGAAGACTTAAGAGATGACCAAAAGTTTGATGAAATAAGTAAAAATGAAAAACAAATCATTAATCATAATATTGTTTATTGCACAAATATTTGTTTTCCCGTTTAAATTGTAAACACATGTACGTTGTATGACAACGACATAATTGATTGTGAGGTTATTACTATTGATAAAGCTGATAAGTTTCTTGCGCCCATTCTTCTTATCAGTAGAGCTTTCTATAAAATCACATCGAAATGAAGTTAATTTTTGATTGAAAGCAACAAGGGATTCTTTCATAAATCTGGCCGCAAATAATTTATGACGTTAGGGGGCGTCCATAAATTACGTGAGGTGTTTTTTTGAAATTTTCTGTATGTTTAGTTTAAAACAAATATGTTGGTCAGTAGATGCATAACGTCGAAAGTATGAGAGAAATTATTTTATTTAGAAAGAATTAGTGAATAATCTTAATCGTATTACGCTTAAGATTAGATCTTAAGCGTGTACAATCTGGATTAAATGGAACAAAATATTATTTTTTGTTTATGCAGAAAAAGAATTGGGTAGATGACATTTTTTTAAATTCTATATATAATAAGAGTACTCTTTTGAGTGAGAAATATTGTAGAACCAACAGTACCCCTGCACCTATTACTTGTGAAGATACATCGCCATGTTTGCGGCGCTGTCGCGGGTCGCTCAAACACGCTCCATACTAAAAACACTGCAATCGTGACGTCATAACTCAGTAAACTCGCCTAATTTGTATGAGTGTATAAACTATTTTTAAAATAACTTTGTTATTTGTACGTTTATTTTTTTTTTTTATATTGTATTTTTATATTATATTATTATAATTATTAACATTGAAAAGAGGAGATAAAAAATAGACCTTCAGAGTTTCTTGCCTGTTCTTCTCGAGAAAGCTCTCCCAATTTCCGAACAGGTGTCGAGTCAATATATTTTTTCTTTTTTTTTTCCTTATTCGTACGTACGGACAAGGTTTTTGTTTTTTTTTTATTGTTTAAGCTTATTTTTTGTTGTGTTTGTTGACGTCAATAAGTGCCTGTAAAGGTCTATGTTGAATAAATATTATTTTGATTTGATTTGATTGATTTTGAATAATTAAACTGAAATTTCTATATTGACATACTTTCATGAGATATCTTCTTCTTTGTGTGCCTCTCCGACTAGCGTAGGTTGGAGGCAGAAGAGTTGGGCAGCATTCCGGTCCACTTTCGGATGTTCCTTCTGCGGCTCACGATTCCAGCGATTTTACCCATCATAATAAGCTGTAGAAGCTTGTATCGTTCGTGCTTAAATATGTGTCCGAGATATGCTACTTTTCTCTTTCTGACGGTGTACCATAATTCGCGCTTTCTTCCTATGCACCGCAGTACTTCTTCGTTGCGAACCTTTTGTGTCCAACTTATTTTCAGCATGCGTCTATAGACCCACATCTCAAACGCTTCTATACGCTTTCTTAAGTCTTCCTTAAGAGTCAACGCTTCGCATCCATACAGAACGATGGGCCATATATAGCAGGGAAGGAGTCGAACTCGAAGTTTCACGTTTAGGGTCCGACTAGTTAGTACCTTTTTCATGGTATTGAAAGAACTTTTGGCGACTTCTATGCGGGTTTTAACCTCAATATTTGATTCCCGGTTTTCGGTCAGTCATGTACCCAAGTGGTATTTTGGTAATTTGGTAAAATTTGGTAATTTGGTAAAATTTTTAGTGTCTGCCCTGCGACCACAATGGAAGGACTTAATGTGTTTCGGGATCTCGAGTCAAACCTCATCTAATCTTAAGTTGGAGAGGGAAAGGTCTAGGCAAATATCACGTAATAGGCTAGACGAATTATCTGATTTGAGTAATCTGTATCTCATGAAAGTATGTCAATATAGAAATTTCAGTTTAATTATTAATTTATATTGTTTTTTGATTTCTAAAAAAATGAGGAATTCTAATGAAACGAACATATTTTTAACATTCTCACATTGAATGTAACATTTTTTTATACACTGTGTTAGGGATCGGACTTCCGATACTTTACCAACGTGTTGTATGTTAAGTTTTATCGACAAAAACCTATACAAATGGGGGTCGCATCCCTCACCCCTATGAATGAGAGCTATTTTAAAATTGTATTTCTCGTATTTCAAGGAGTTTATTAAATCTTGCTGTTTTACGATTTTATTTGGACTACATAAACAAAAGTGGCCTTATTTCAAAGTTAATGAGCTAGCATTTAACAATAAATTTGTTAAGAAATTCTTTACAATAATAAACAAAATCCTTTGATTTAGACGGAAAACTGGGTAAAATTATCTTTTTTTTTTTAGTTATTGGGCTCTACCTAAAATTCCGGGCCCTTGATATCATTTTTTTTTGTTTTGATTTATTGGCAATTAGTGGAGCTTGTAAATAAACCTAAAATAAGTACAGGCAAACAGGCAAATAGTTAAGAAACGGATCTAACAAAACAAGTCAAAATTGACAAAAAAACGTCCATGTTAGGGAATCGCTTTTAAAGTAAAAGATTGAAATAAAAACAAGATTGACGGTGTTTTAAGTAATTTAATAAAAAACTCAATGTCACAACAGCGAGCTGACTATATAAGTGAAATATTCACACCACATTTTTGTTTCTAAGACTAATAGTTTTTTAATTATTAAGGTACGATGATATAGACCTTTTCGTTACGGTCCACTTTTTAAACCTGGTACCCGTATGTTTCGGCGCGATTTTAAAGACGTTTCACGTCAAAAAACCCTATTCATAAGAAGGTAATATTTCTATTGTTTGTGAGAGAGAGAGGTACTTTTACGATTAGAAGGTGTAAGTGAGACAAAACACAACAGATGTTTTTCCTTTGTGTATTTGTTTTTCATTGACAATCAGTTATCCCTCGCCCCGCGTTGTGAAAACTACACCATCGCTCTATCACTCGTACATTCTTTAATTTGATCGCGCGTGATGTCTTATTCAGCTGAAGAAATAGCAGACATACATTTTGTGTATGGTTTCTGCAATGGGAACGCAGCCGCTGCCGTTGTGGAATACCAAAGAAGATTTCCAAGGCGACGCACGCCTACTGCTCGAATTTTTACAAGTACATATTTGAGACTTCGCGAGCATGGAATTGAAGCTGCTCCAAACGAAAGAGTTCGTCTGTTAGCACCCGAAGACGAAGATGCAATTCTGCGTTTGATCGCGAATGAGCCGCGCCTAAGTACGAGACTAATAGGTCGTAGGCTTGAAATTTCGCATTGGTCGGTGTGGAAAGTTTTAAAAAAGGAAGGTTTTTACATGCTTTCCATTTCAGAAATAAAATTTTAAAGTAGCTTCATTCATAGGGGTGAGAGATGCGACCCTCATTTGTATAGGTTTTTGTCGATAAAACTTAACATACAACACGTTGGTAAAGTATCGGAAGTCCGATCCCTAACACACTGTATAGAAAGTATACCTGTAAATGTACAAATAACAGTTATTTTAAAATTAGTTTATACGTTCATACAAATTAGGCGAGTTTACTGAGTTATGACGTCACGATTGCAGTGTTTTTAGTATGGAGCGTGTTTGAGCGACCCGCGACAGCGCCGCAAACATGGCGATGTATCTTCACAAGTAATAGGTGCAGGGGTGCTGTATAGGGGTACTGTATGTTCGGGATGGAAACGTCGAGGAGGGTCGAATGCGGCGTTCCGCAGGGGTCGGTGTTGGGACCCCTGCTATGGAACCTCGCATACGACGCGGTCCTTCGCACCAGCCTTCCTGACGTAGCAGACGACACTCTCGTCGTTACGACTGGGGCCGACTTCGGGCCGGTGCTTACGCTTGCCGAGCTTGGGGTGGCATGTGTCGTGCGGGCGATCCGCCGGCTGGGTTTAGAAATAGCGCCTCACAAAACCGAGGCGCTATGGTTCCACGGCCTTCCGAGGCGCCGGGAACCACCCAGCTGCCGGATCCGGGTGGGTGACGCGGTGGTCCCGGTGGGGCCGTACATCAAGTACCTGGGCCTCACCCTGGACCGCCGCTGGAGCTTCGAGGAGCATTTCGTGCGGTTGGTCCCCCGAGCCAAAAGGGTGGCGGGCGCATTGCATCAGTTTGCAGTTTGCCGCCTGTACGAGGGCGTCGTGCGATCCGTAGCCATTGTATGGGGCTCCCGTGTGGTCGCAAGACTGCGCGAGGTCCCCCCGCTGCAGAGCTCTGCTACGGAGCCTGCAGCGGATAATGGCCATACGGATCGTGCGAGGCTACCGTACAATCTCGTACGAGGCGGCGACGGTTCTGGGACGCTCCCCCCCATTCGACATCCTGGCCGACATGTACGCGGCGACGTATGCGTCGCGGTGGTGGGGGCAGCGCCCTGGAACCCGCGCACGAAGTGTCTAAGCGGGAGTGGCACCGACGGATTGTGGCGGCCTGGCGTGCGCAGCTCGAGCTACGGAGCTGCGCGCGCCAGCGGGCCGTCGGTGCCGTACTCCCGCACCTCGAAGCTTGGCTCCACGGGGAGGAGGAGGTCACCTACCGATTGACTCAGATACTCACCGGGCACGGCTGCTTCGGTGAGTATCTGTGTCGCATAGGACGGGAGGGATCGACACATTGTCACCACTGCGGATCCGACCTCGACTCGGCCCAGCACACGCTGGCGGAGTGCCCCGCGTGGGCCTCCGAGCGCCGAGTCTCGGTCGCAGAGATCGGGCGAGATCTGTCTCCGCCGGCATTGATTGCGGCAATGCTGGCGGACGAGGGAGGTTGGAGGGTTGTGGCCTCCTTCTGTGAAGCAGTGATGCTCCAGAAGGAGGCCGCCGAGCGGGGTCGGGAGATGGCCGATCCCGCTCGAAGAAGGCGGCGCCGGGCTCGGTAGCACAGCTGCGGCGCCGCCGCGGGTCCCGGGACCCGGGATAGACCACACCCCTTCCGTGGCCGGGGGGCGTCGTCGGTGGAGGAGACCGGGGGAGGTAGTATGGCCTCCCCCGAGGAGGGCTCCCCTCTAGGCAGGGGAGCAGAGGCTGGGGGTTCCCAGAAGTTACTTGATGTTCCCGGTGGCTCCCTACATGCCTGAGGAAGGCCATCCCTGAGGTTTTAAGTGGGTAGGCCTCCCCCTTCTGGGGAGGAGAGCCCCACATAACCGCCGGCTCACCACAGCCGGGGTATGCAATTTAATGCATTTTCCTCAGGGGAACAAAAAAAAAAAAACAAAAAAAAAAAGGGGGGTACTGTATGTTGGCGTAGCTTTTCGACATTCACAAGTGCTTGTAACAGCCCAAACTGAATAAATGATTTTGAATTTTACTGTTGGTTCTACAATATTTGTCACTTAAAAGAGTACTCTTATTATATATTGAATTTGAAACATTGTCGTCTACCCAGTTAGCCTTAGCCAATAAAGCGGTCGTTAAGAGAGTAGCAGAGCATAGAGGCGGGGTGGGGCACAGTGTAAGCGTGGGCGGTGGTGGTGGTTGCAGAGGGTGAGAAGCTGGAGGAGGCATACGAGCAGGCCAGTAGCCGGTTCCCGGATTGCGCGGCCGTGCACGCCGCCTACCTGCTCGCGCTGGACCCCGCCGGCGAGCCCAAGCAGTGAGTGTCGCTCTGCCCACTCCTCACTCCTCACTCCTCACACTAGCTGCAGGAGGCATACGAGCAGGCCAGTAGCCGGTTCCCGGAGTGCGCGGCCGTGCACGCCGCCTACCTGCTCGCGCTGGACCCTGCCGGCGAGCCCAGCAGTGAGTGCCGCTCTGCCCACTCCTCACTGCTCACTGCTCACTTCCTCACACTAGCTGCAGGAGGCATACGAGCAGGCCAGTAGCCGGTTCCCGGAGTGCGCGGCCGTGCACGCCGCCTACCTGCTCGCGCTGGACCCTGCCGGCGAGCCCAAGCAGTGAGTGCCGCTCTGCCCACTCCTCACTGCTCACTGCTCACTCCTCACACTAGCTGCAGGAGGCATACGAGCAGGCCAGTAGCCGGTTCCCGGAGTGCGCGGCCGTGCACGCCGCCTACCTGCTCGCGCTGGACCCCGCCGGCGAGCCCAAGCAGTGAGTGCCGCTCTGCCACTCCTCACTGCTCACTGCTCACTCCTCACACTAGCTGCAGGAGGCATACGAGCAGGCCAGTAGCCGGTTCCCGGAGTGCGCGGCCGTGCACGCCGCCTACCTGCTCGCGCTGGACCCCGCCGGCGAGCCCAAGCAGTGAGTGCCGCTCTGCCCACTCCTCACTGCTCACTGCTCACTCCTCACACTAGCTGCAGGAGGCATACGAGCAGGCCAGTAGCCGTTCCCGGAGTGCGCGGCCGTGCACGCCGCCTACCTGCTCGCGCTGGACCCTGCCGGCGAGCCAAGCAGTGAGTGCCGCTCTGCCACTCCTCACTGCTCACTGCTCACTCCTCACACTAGCTGCAGGAGGCATACGAGCAGGCCAGTAGCCGGTTCCCGGAGTGCGCGGCCGTGCACGCCGCCTACCTGCTCGCGCTGGACCCCGCCGGCGAGCCCAAGCAGTGAGTGCCGCTCTGCCCACTCCTCACTGCTCACTGCTCACTCCTCACACTAGCTGCAGGAGGCATACGAGCAGGCCAGTAGCGGTTCCCGGAGTGCGCGCGGCCGTGCACGCCGCCTACCTGCTCGCGCTGGACCCCGCGGCGAGCCCAAGCAGTGAGTGCCGCTCTGCCCACTCCTCACTGCTCACTGCTCACTCCTCACACTAGCTGCAGGAGGCATACGAGCAGGCAGTAGCCGGTTCCCGGAGTGCGCGGCCGTGCACGCCGCCTACCTGCTCGCGCTGGACCCCGCCGGCGAGCCCAAGCAGTGAGTGCCGCTCTGCCCACTCCTCACTGCTCACTGCTCACTCCTCACACTAGCTGCAGGAGGCATACGAGCAGGCCAGTAGCCGGTTCCCGGAGTGCGCGGCCGTGCACGCCGCCTACCTGCTCGCGCTGGACCCCGCCGGCGAGCCCAAGCAGTGAGTGCCGCTCTGCCCACTCCTCACTGCTCACTGCTCACTCCTCACACTAGCTGCAGGAGGCATACGAGCAGGCCAGTAGCCGGTTCCCTCAGCCTCACACTCGCTCGTCCACACCTAGTAATGGTCGTTATTTTAATAACAGATAATATCATTCATTATTTTCCCGTAACGAATAACACGTTATTTAACGACGGCTTATACTGTTATCCTGCTGTTGCCGTTGACAAAATGATTGCCTAGTCGCATTGTTGTTGTTGCAACGCGTGTGTGCGGCACGGAGCGAGCGAGCACGACTGCGCTACAAGCTACAAGTGCGAGCGAGAGAAAGCTAACCGTTGTGTAGGCGTACGCGCTCGCTCTGTTGCCCGACTGCCTATTCTTATAATATTAACCTTTCTCGTAAGGAAATAAAGTTCCTATTTGTTCATTTCTTACAGTAATTTTACTGATCCCAAATTCACAATTTTATACCTTCGCGCGTATGAAAATTAGACTCATTTTAATTTACAGTGTGATTTGAATAACAATTAGGTAAACTGTTGCTGGCTTGCTGGTGCCTAAGCTGTTGTCATTTTTTTAGTCACGCATTATTTGCTGTTGTGCGATCGCGCGTATGCAAATTAAAATTATTCGTTGCAATAAGTAAATAATGTAAACATTGAATGTAAATATTGAATGTAAATAACAAATTATGTACAGATCAATGAACAAATTATATTGAGTAGGTAATTAGTTTTAAATTATTTAAATTACTGCCTAATATTTTGACAATCCTAAGCCATATCATTGTTAAGAATAATCATTGTTAATTGAATAAGCTATAATAACAATATCAATCGTACTCAACAACATTTGTCAAAACAGCAATATAACAGACAACAGTTTACAATAACAGTTATAGGAAAATAACACAACAGTGTTACTCATTATTACAAAACAGTCGTTATTGCTATTACTGTCCACAGCTACACCCACACCCATCACTCTGGCCCAAAGCCAACTCAGCTGCTTAAAATAAAAACATAGGAGTCATCCATAAATTACGTCACACGAATTTCGTGATTTTTTCCGCCCCTCCCCCCGTCCTTGTCACAGCTAGTCACATTTGTGGGACTCCCCCCCCTTTTTTTGCGGGGGGAAATGCTCCTTATGTACTGTGTGTGGGGCTCTCCGGTGTGGAAAACCAGCCTACCCACTAAAACCCCCGGTGTCCTTCCAGCCCATATCGGGACGCATGGCGGGGTGCGCTTTCGGGATGCTACCGCCCCCCCCCCCCCCCTAGTGTGACGTCACATATTATGAAAATTTACATTTAGAAATTATTGAATGATAAAAGCGGTTTCGAAATCAGTTTTAGTTCCATTTTAATAAAATTAACATCAAATCTATTAACAAAATAAAAAACGATTACTTAAATAAGTATATGGTCATTTCATGATTTTCACATTATATTTTTTTAAAATCACCCACTATAATCAATTACAAAAATAGAACCCTTCGGGAGTACACCTATTAATAGACAGAAGACACTATTCATTTATTTATTTACTAGCTTTCTGCCCGCGGCTTCGCCCGCGTGGATTTCGGGATTGGGTCTATAGAGGGTTAAGGGTCATAGCTTTTGCCCACGGCTACATATGCGCGGAAGTCGGTTTATGGCGCGAAGGTTTTATCGCGCCTCCCGTGGGATCTGTCGATTTTTCGGGGATAAAAAGTAGCCTATTATTTAATCTGGACTTTTATCTTTACGTCTGCAAATTTTAAAAGCAATCGGTTCAGTAGTTACGGCGTGAAAGTGAAACAAACAAACTCACTTTCCGATTTATAATATTAGTAAGGATGAGAGTATACAGACTTTACAATAAAAATTAATATTTACAGCACTTTTCGTACTAATAGTAATAATTTAAAGTTTGTGTTTTAACAGCTAGCTTATAATAGATTTTGAAATGTGACGTGTCCCTCCCCCTTGCCGTGTGACGTAATTTATGGATGACGTAATTTATGGCTATGTGCGTCTGTAAATAAAATGACTATCTAACTATAATAATATACACAATAAAGATGTAGGCAATATAAATCAATAAAAATGCAAAACACAACACAAACGACACAAACAGTACACCACAACCTGAAACACAGATGTTTATTTCTCAAGAATTTTTTTTATGTTTAATTTACCAATTTATATTTTAAGCTTTTGATTAAATATAACAACGGCATTTAAAATGTGTTAATCTTTCACCTTTAAAAGGAAAACGTTTACACAGAAATACGTATTTTTTGAAACTAGAACGATGATTTTTTGTTGAAAATAAATAAAATAATCACAATTCCACGCTGCAATCACAGTCGATCCTGTGGTATAATTCGTTAGGTAAATTTAATGAGTATCTTATATCTGCGATAGCCTCCCGAACGCGAACGAAACGCCCGAGGTGACGACCGCTTGGTGCCAGCAAATCATCACCATCTCCAAAAAGGTGAGTTATCAGTGTGAAAGGCGTGTTTGGGGGTGTTGTCAGTGCGAAAGAATGTGTTTGGTAATGTTGTCAGTGCAAAAGAAAGTGTATGGTGATCTTGTCAGTGTGAAATAATGTGTTTGGTAATGTTGTCAGTGCAAAAGAAAGTGTATGGTGATCTTGTCAGTGTGAAATAATGTGATTGGTTATGTTGTCAGTGCGAAAGAACGTGTTTGGTGATCTTGTCAGTGTGAATTAATGTGTTTGGTGATGTTGTCAGTACGAAAGAACGTATTTGTTGATCATGTCAGTGTGAATTAATGTGTTTGGTGATGTTGTCAGTGCAAAAGAAAGCGTATGGTAATCTTGTCAGTGCGAAAGAATGTGTTTGGTAATGTTGTCAGTGCAAAAGAAAGTGTATGGTGATCTTGTCAGTGTGAATTAATGTGTTTGGTGATGTTGTCAGTGCGAAAGAACGTGTTTGGTGATCTTGTCAGTGTGAATTAATGTGTTTGGTGATGTTGTCAGTGCGAAAGAACGTGTTTGGTGATCTTGTCAGTGTGAAGTAATGTGTTTGGTGATGTTGTCAGTGCAAAAGAAAGCGTATGGTAATCTTGTCGGTGCGAAAGAATGTGTTTTGGTGATGTTGTCAGTGCGAAAGAACGTGTTTTTTTTGTGATGTTGTCAGTGAAAAAGAAAGTGTATGGCGATCTTGTCAGTGCGAAAGAATGTGTTTTGGTGATGTTGTCAGTGCGAAAGAAATGTTTGGTGATCTTCTCAGTGCGAAAGAACGTGTTCTGGTGATGTAATGGATGTTCATTACTCTTTCACGTAGAAAGTACTGAAAGGATTTTAAGGAAACTTTACAAAAATATAGTTTATACATCAGAACAATACATAGGCTACAATGTTTAAGCCACACTAATGTAAGCTACTCGAAATACTTAACGCGCGCAGACGAAGCCGCGGGCACTAGCTAGTATTAGTATAAACGAGCACGTCGTTTACACATTTTATAAAGAAACGATTTGAATGCATTCTTTTAAGAGGATAATTGCTGGGTGTGATGACTGACAGATACTTTTTTTTTATGTATTGTGGACAGGCATTTGGCCTCGATCTCACTTGATGGTAAGTGACGATGAGGCCGAAGATGGTCCATGCCTGTTCAGATAGTGCCTATTCACTCTTGCCTTGAAAAGGCCCAGATTGTATTATTAGGGATAATATCCGGCGGGAGGGAATTCCACTCCTTTGCTGTGCGCATTATGAAAGTAGAAGCGAAACGCTTAGTGCGTATAGGTGGTGTATTAACAACATAAGGGTGGAAGCCCAACCGCCCTGTAGTTTCCCTGAGGTGGAATAGGGATGCTGGAATCAAATTGTGCATGGCGTTATAGTGCACTGTACACTAAGAATATAAATAATCTACATTAATATGATAAAGAGGAAAGATTTGTATTTTTGTATGTAACAAATAAACTCAAAAAGTACTGGACCGATTTTAATAATTATTTTTCATTAGAAAGCTACATTAACACTGAGTATAATAGGGTATATTTAGTACTAGATTACTATAGAAATCTTTAGAAATTCTTATTTAAAAATTAGCCATAAAATGTCTTTCATCGCATACGCTGCGAAGAGTATTAATGAACAAAAAAATGTTCTACAATATTATAGAATATATCAATATCTATAAAAAACTTCGCGAGTCCAATGTCTAACTATTGTAGTTACGTCACTATAACTACTTTTTTACAAGCTTTTATATTAGCTTCACTTGTAACTATGTTAGAAGATCTTGGAATCTTAATTTATAATGCATGGTTATGTGTGTGACGTCATTCTAAATCCAACATGGCGGCATTACCAAGATGGCGGATCAATTATTTTTAATGCACCCCTACAATATGGGTATCAAATGAAAGGGTTTTGCTAAGCTTGGTTTTTTAGTGGGAAAATAAGAAAAAGTAAAAAAAATATTTTAAATACAAGCTTTTATTAAATGCGCTAAAAATAACAAAATAAACTTTTACATATAAAAGCTTGTCGTTAAAAGTATTCTATAAGTAAGTAAATCTCGCGACAAGCTTTTATATGTAAAAGTTTATTTTTTTCTTTTTAGCGCATTAAAAATTTTGTTTTTACATTTAATTATCTATAAAACTGCCACATTACAAATCTTTTTGACAGGACGTAGTCTGTTGGGTCCGCTAGTAATTAATTAATAAACTCGCTTACAAATGTCTGTCGTTCCAGGTTACAAGTATGATTGACCAGGAGAAGTTGTTGGCTTTCTTCGGGATCAGGAACGACACGCGACCGGACGCGAATAAAATAAAACAGTGAGTGAAACAATGCTATATTCTGCACTGCTGTACTGCTTGAAGGCAGGAAGCGGAGTCGGCACTGGTCGGTCAATGTGTGAAACAAACGATTATCATTTTACTTATAGCTTATACATTTATATCATACACCAGTGAAGTTTTTACCTAATCACTAAAACATATTGAAAGGAGATCGCAGAATAAATACACACTATTTTAGTAAATTAGTTGTTAAATTCATAGACATGGGGCGCTATGGATAACGGGTAATAGCGCGAATACTGCTCTTAAACAATTATACAAATACAAATACATACAAATACAATACAAACACAATACAAACACAATACAAACACAATACAAACACAATACAACACAATACAAACACAATACAAACACAATACAAACACAATACAAACACAATACAAACACAATACAAACACAATACTATATAATACTAATAATGGTATTTTGCTGTGGGAAATGCTGCCGACATTCAAACTATATTTGTGCTGCAGAAGAGGGCCATTCGAGCAATTTATAATCTAAAAATGCAAGACTCTTTAAGAGATAAATTTAAAGACACTGGTATAATGACAGTTGTCTCAATATATTTATGAAAATGAAATGTTTTTATGGGTATATAACCCATAAAAACATTCATTTATTTAGTAAAAACAGTGATGTCCATAGCTTCAATACTAGAAATAAGAAAATTACATTTGCCTCACACTAGACTCCATAAAATTAATAATTCATTCAGAGGTAACTGTGTGCGTTTTTACAACAAAGTTCCAAGCAATATTGTACAATTAAGCCTAAATAAATTTAAAATCATTGTTAAAAGTGTACTTATTAGCAAAGCCTATTATACGGTTACTGATTATATAAAAGACATGAATGCTTGGACTTAATGTTTCTTAGTTCCACCAGGCATTGCCATGAACCTTTGTAATTATACTTGTACCTATAAGTTGACTTTTGTATGACTTGGTAACGATATATATTTTTGTAAATGTCGTTGCTTCTGTAAAAGTTATAGAGTTTCTTGCGCCCGTTCTTCTCTATAACTAAAAGAAGTCCGAATGGGTAGTAGGGAAAAAAAAAAATTTGGACTATTCAAAAGAGCATATCTAATTGCCTACTTGAAATAAATATTTTGACTTTGACTTTGATACAAACACAATACAAACACAATACAAACACAATACAAACACAATACAAACACAATACAAACACAATACAAACACAATACAAACACAATACAAACACAATACAAACACAATACAAACACAATACAAACACAATACAAATACAATACAAATACAATACAATACAAAGACAACTAATATTTCAGAAATGACTGGCGGTGAAGGTGGACATCCAACGTATAATTTTATAATTGTACTTTCACAAATTATTTTTCAATATAATTTTTTTTTTACCTATAAAGTTTGTATTAATTACTCGCAATGGTGTTGTAAAACGTCGTATAACACTCGTGAGTAGTTAAAAATTACATTCGCGGCTGAATATTAATGTCAGCCTCGAACGTAATTTTCAACATTACTCACTTGTATTATAACTAGAGATCGGATAATCGGATGCATATTTATCTAAAGTTAGTTTAAAACAAAGTATGGAAACGGCTTTTTATTGTTTTGTTAAATAAAAATCCCGGGATTGCGGAATTGGATAGCCGGATGTTTATTTATTTACCTAATTTAGTTTTTGACAAAGTATGAACTGTCTTTTTACTTTGTTTCCATAAATAAAAATCCCGGAGATACTAGACCATACTTACACCCGCGGGTACCATTTCTGTTTTTTTATTCAATTATTTAATGATTATTGTTTTAGTCAAACTAGCTCACTACTTTCGTATAACACTCTTCATGTAATACATCGTATATATTCATAAATCGCACGGGAATTGAAACTAAACTTCATGCAAATACGTATGCATAGTTGTATAAATGAACCCGGAGTCTCGGTCTTTTGAAAATAAATACCACGTGCTAATTTAGTAATTTTCAAACAATATCGCTACGTTAAATTTGCAGTCCCGTATTTTCCCGGGATTTTTATTTAACAAAATGTATTTTAAAAAGCCGCTTCCATAATTTGTGAGCCAAAAATTAAATTTAGGTAAATATGCATCCGATTATCCGATCTCTAATTATAATGTACTATTAAAGTCAAATGTGTACGATAGTGTATTGATAATACAATTTCATTGGGAAATTGGGTGAAATATGATCGCGGCTTATGTTTTTGTTTGTGTGTTCTTGCCGGATCGCGGCAGACGCCCAAGGGTGCGAAGGGTGGCGACCCTCGCGGCTTATTGCGCAGACCCCGCGGCCCACACCGCGTACGTAATTATACGTACATTTAAATGAAACAAATTCCCGCGAACATTTATATGTACCAGACATCAATTAGATTCGAGTGAGGAATTGAAACCGCAATTGATATTCCACCACCAATACGAGACCTGAAAAGCAAAACCAATTTTAAAGGGCGGTATAAGGGATTGTTACTAGACCAACAAAAAAACGTATGAATCTGTTTATGTGAACCTCTTTACTTACCTTTTAATCTTAAGATCTAATTTCATCATACTCTGTTTGTTAAAATAACGTCTTGTTAAACCGTTAACAGCTTGTTAGAGTTAGCAAGTGTCCCACCATGTGCAAACAAGAGATTAGTTAGCTTGATGGACTGTTAAATTTAATGACTGCTCTAGTGGTTCGTTAATCTGTAACAGACGATTATTTTACTGTCAAGATGGACGCGGCGTACAATTTTATTATGGATGACGAATTTTTTAACAAATTTAGATACTTTAGACAGCATAGTACGACGTCCGAGGATTTTTCTTCGACATTTTATTTTATTAAGAAAGATAAAAAGCTAAGTAAAATCACTACCTATAGTCTGATTATTAATTCACTGGAGTAAACTGACAGATGCTAATGTCACATTGTAAAAATGTGCTGCCATAATTTATCGTACTAGTGAGGTGACCTGCAAATATAATTGAATAAATTGAATAAATCGATAAGGACTTCACCCTTCGTTGTTATTCAGATCACTCACACAAAGTCAGTAACAACGTTTATTAAAAAAAAGTACTCAATTAATTATAATATAGGTACATGAATTCTATCAGATACAAAAAATGAAATTCACTCACTTGCTAGCGTTCTCGAACTATGCGTTCAGTTAATCAGTAAATCAATTTTTTGAACTGTAATTATTCGAACATTCGGAAGTACTTTAATTATTGCAATCTTTTTAAAAGAAAAATACAGATTTAACCACTGTGTAATAGTAGTTATTGTATTTCATTTTAGACAAACATAAGTCTGTAAATTATTTATCGTTGTAATGGATATAACCACGACAATTTTACGTCAAGTTTTTTTTATTTATTGCTGGTTATTACTGGTTACTGGTACAAGATGGAGAAGCTGTGTGATCATGTAAAAAACTTAGAAAATAAAATGTTTAATCTCGACCATATGATGGACAATATCACGGACCGTTTTATAATAAGTGTCACTGACAGCGACGACGATAGTGATAAAATTATGTCTGACGATGACGAATAAATAGCTATCCATTGCATATTTTGTTTCATTTCATATATATAATTCGAGTAATTACGACATTTCAAAGTTATCACCTATTTGCCTTAAAGGTACCATGCTAATATTATTACATCGATTAAACAAAATTGGATTAAGATTTCTTAATAAAGTAAATAAAATGAGTAATGTGATTTGAGGACGGAATGAAATTGAATGAATGAGTTTGATTTCAATATTCTAGTCACAACACTATTTTCTGTTCATCATAAAGTGGTAACACCGTAAACGTCAGTTTACTCCAGTGAATTAATGATTAACTTTAGGTATTTTACAAATCAAAGAAAATACCTACCACGAACGAAAACACACGAAACGTCAATCAAATACCTACACCATGGAATTATTTAATAAATAATAATAATAATAATATTTTTTTTATAATTCCATGACCTACACAAACAATAGAGAAATAACCTGGCAAAACCAAATATTATGCGCTTGCTTTAGAAACTTATAGAGAGAACGACAATTTAATTTGTTCACATTGTATTGCTACTTGACACATTATACGACCAGTAGAAATTAGACGCATTTCCGTATAGTAAGAGTGATGCACGACGACACTATTATTTGGTTGTATTACAAATTGAATGAACGTTCGCAATTCATTCAGTTAACGGTTGATTTAGTAATGGCTTGTTAATTTTACAATGTAGGATCTAGAATAACTTAACAACTCTGTTGATTTAACAAGTCATTAGACAACAGACGATTAGTTTAAGTTTGGTGAAATTAGGTCTAAGTCTTTGATTGTAGGGACCATCGTTTACATAAATGTATGTTTGTGCTGGCATTCTTCTCATAATAATGTAAAACCTTCTTTTGAAATGCTTCTGTATTATAATATTGTTACATTGATTGTAACGTCGAAATGGTTGCGTTTCTTTTCTTTTTGCACTGATTTTTGTTCACCTATTTTTGTTTTAATAATGTCCAATAATGTCCACAAAGTACTTTTGTATGATAATGACCACAGACTATATAGTGTGTGTACTGTCTTTTACGTCCGATGTCGGGATCATGGAGGCAATATGCACTATGCCCACGTGCATATTGCTTCAATGATCGGAATCAATGGTCCTACCTGAAAACCAGCGCTTTTGCTGCGTATAGCAGTAATAGCATTAGCTGAGGTAGCGGCCTTTTTGGCCAGACTTCGATGTTTTTTATTCTATTTTATTTTATTTTTTTTCATTCTTTTATTATATCATAAGCATACTGTACAAGAATGGCCAAATAAATATATATCTTTCTTTCTTTCTTTCTTTCAATTCATTTAGTTCTTATCCTGTCGATGTTTCAACAGCATTGGACAACTTTTTATTTACCTTGTCGAGCCAGAGTAGACTTTATTGAGTGGTAATAACGAAGTGTTTATTTCGAAGTGATTCTTGAAATTTGTCTAAAAATCAAACTTAATTTATAATTAACAAATAGTGTTTGTTTGATATGGCGGTTTTATACTATAACTAGCTTCTGCCCGCGGCTTCGCCCGCGTGAAATTAGTTTTTGTCAATCCTGGTCCCTTATGTCTAAGGTACCAAGATTCATTGTCTTATCTTCAATTCAACCCCTATTTTACCCACACACTGGTAAAAATGTCAAAATACATTTAACACATTTGCGAGGAAACAGAAAAAAACATTTGAATAAACTCAATCTGTGAATGCACACTGTTGCTTTCCCGCCATTTTACTATTGCCTGGCTGGATTAGTTCCAAATTTGAATAACAAAAGCGCGCGAAATGGCAAATAATACTGGTATGGAATTTGTATGGACTATAACTTAACTATTTGCTTTGGTAACACACGCGTTTTTATGACCCGCCTTACATATTTAAAACCGATGTAATTACATCAGCTGAAAACGGTCACGCGCTATTGCAGTATCAGAGAATGTCAATATATTTTGCAAAGCGGTTTCAATTGAAGCGAGTGTAAAACAAAATAGAGTCAGTTTGAACGTTCGAACGTTCGCAGGGAGAACGAGAAACTGCGTGGGTACTTAGTCGACGCGCTATGTCGACGCGGCACCGCGCTATGTCGCCTCTACCTACTAGCGACGCCCGGGGCCGCTAGAGATTCCTTAATGGAGTCGCTACGAGCGAACACCGCTGACTTACTCAAACTGGTTGATTTTACTGATAGCAAGGTGAGGATTAGTTTAATAATAGACATAAATATATATAAGTACAATAAATATATATAATAAATATAATAAGTCGCATCGTCGATCTCCTTTTTCGAATCTTTCCATCGTTTAAGCTTCGGTCGTGAAAATAATGAGCACAGCCGTTGCATTACGAAATACTTGACGACTATTCGTAATAATAAACGCGAAATCGATTATGATCTAAGAGATGTTTGTCGATTTAAAACGTGGCGATCTCAAGATGGCGTAACCACACGCGTTCACTCGACACGTCCGGTCCGTTTAGGAACTCTGATAATAATGTGTCCACTAGACCTGAGTCGATTGCGATTGATCAAATCACTGTGATTCGATCGCGTAGCATTTATGAATGATCGAGTCACGACCCACGAAAAGATTCGATCACGAGATCGACTGGGTCACGGTAACTCGGTCCTGAGTCACGATCATTTCAATACACAGGTACATAACCTGTGTATTGAAAACAAATTGTTACAATTCATTTTCGTTTTTATCCTTGTAAATGTTTACTTACCACATTATGAAAAGTTAATAGTGGTAATTAATAGCAAATCAATCATTAAATTAGCAAAATGACCAATCGTGCTGGATTTATATCAATTTACGAAAGTCTAAGCGATACAAAAAAACAATAACAATTCAGTGAGTTTTTCGCAGAATTCAACTATGTATGACAGACGCGTATTTTATTTCATTTATAAAATTTACGTCTAGCAATGAACACTATGAGATATAAAATGTGTGTTAAAAGTTATCTATTTATATATAACATAATCATGTAATAATCGTATCTAAAATATTTGAGTACCAAATTTTCTCGTAGCCCAACCAAACGAGCGTGACCCAAAACGTACAATAGCCACCCGATCAGAGACCCGAGACCTGTTGAACACCCAACCCGCTACCTCAATCAATCGATCATTTGATTAAATCATTGTGATCGAATCACCAAGCGAATGGGTCGCGATCGACCCGGGTCGCAACAAATGATCGATCGACACAGCAGGCCTAGTGTCCACCTTTCGCAATATCTGTCCAACCTCCCCACTACCTAAAATGTCAACGTCAACAAAACATCACTTTCTCTAGTTACGCCATCTATGATTTCACCCAGGAAACATTTTCCTGACGTTTTAAATGAAACCAAAAAATAATCATATGGCTATATAATCTATGAAATGCTGCGATATATATCGACGGTTAAAACGAAATAGGGGAGCCGTTTAAAGTTTTAATTTTTTTGTAAGATCTACTGACGTATTTCGTCATTTATTAAGATATTTTAAAAAGTGAAACAGCTATAAAATCAGATAGAAATGGAACAGTTACTGGTATTCTTAGTTTTAGTGATTTGACGTTATTTAAAGTAGCAAAAATGTTTAGAATTTTCGTCTGTTAGCAAAAATAACACTATGAAAATGTTTTTTTTTGCTTGGTCATAAACGCCAAAAAAGTCTCGTAAAGCCATGAGAGAGGATATACAACTCATTTTTGACCAAAATGTCGCTTATGTCCTATTTCCTTTTAACCGTCGATATATATATATATTTGTATATGGGCCTTTCTCTACTAACTGGAAACTTGTCTTTTGACAGTTGTCCCAATCCTATTTTCGCGGATATTTAATATACATAGGATAATATGTTAATTATTAATATGTTAAGTCGATAGATAGTTATAATATAAATACATATAAACAAGAAACCACTGTGATTTTCTCTTATTTTTCGAATTAAAATCAATTTTTCCAAAAAATGCGGTATAGGCTGTTTTGCCTTCAAGAGGACTGTTTTTTCCACCCAGAAAACAGTGTATGTCAATGATTATATGAAGAAAAACACAATATAAATATAATCAAATAAATTTTCTTCTTTATTGAACACTGTATCACATACAGAATTTAAATACTTATTTATCAGGAACAAATTGCGAGCTTAGCTCTCTAAGTAACGAATTAAAATAATTATAATCAAAATTAAGATTAGGTACTAAGAATCAGCCTTGTTTACTTATCAATGCAGATTTATCTCTCAAAAACAGGTACAGGTTTATTAAAATAATAAAATATGCGTTTCCCTTTTAGGGCAATATCTGGGTTCGGCAACAAATTGTGACAGAGGACTGTTCAAAAATGTATGGACTAAATTCGAACACTAGTTTTTAGATACTAAAATATTCTCTAAAATTATAATCGTTTTTTGTTCACATGCATTCAATATTCTTTATGTTAATAGAGTTTTAAGATTTTACATTTTTTAATACAACTAATAAAAGCCCGAACCAAATCATACTCGATCCAGAATAGGGTATTACGCACTATGAAAAATAAAATCTAAATTTATGTTTTTATAGTTCATTTATGAAAAAACAAACGAAAAATATTAATTTCTATTCATAAAACTGCAAAATAAATTAAATATTTCAATTTGAAAATACAAGTTTTTTTATCTGTGCTTCGAATGTCAAAACCTCTGTACGCCATGTTTGCATTCGCTGTGACGTCACTGGACTTGTAAATAAACAACCTCGGTTTTTGTTGTACATGTCTACTGTGTAATTTATTAGATTAACGAAGTTTCTCAGTTATTATACGAAATATTTATTTCGAAATATTTCGTTATTTATTTCGAAAATATGTTTATTTCTTTCAGCGAAGCGTTGACGAATGTTTACAATGCCCGTGACGTCACAGACATGGCGGCCTGAGAATTGGCGTTTTCGCGCCCAAATTTGAATTGTAAAATTAAAACACGTTTTTATGAAATAATTGGAATAAATAAAATGTATTTATATTTTTTTGTGGTATTTTATCAATAACAGATTAAATTAAAACACTTTTTGAATTAGACTGTAATACCCTATTAGGACATAACAGAGGACTGTTTTTGTGGCTTTTAGACTGAATTTATGAAATGATTATGATTCTAAATATTGATTGAGCTTGGCTCCTTAATATAACAGGTATATATTATGTGTTTTTATAAATAAAACCATGCATTAGTATAGCCAAAGTAAAAAAAAGAATTGCTTGGACCATGGTTTTCCTGTTAGTAGAGAAAGGCCCATATATTAAACCCCTAATGAAAATATGTAATTGCTGTTTTGTATGGAGATTTCAAGGAGTTTGATTCATTCCATACTAACGTTTTCATTATTTAATTAATAATTAAGAAAATTTTTCACTCACTTAAATAGACATTAAAGTATAATAATAAAATAGTTTTAAATCATGAAATAATAATCTTGTCTATGGCGCTTCGGAAAAAATTATGCGGCAACCCTACAGAGGTCCGATTTAGTTGCGGTTTTTTTTATTATATTCATGATTGTGTGAGGAAACTAAATCCTTCGGTATTTTCGAAATCCCATCAAGAATTGTCAAAATCCGCCATTTTTTGTGTGTGTGTTATTTACTCTATTGTAGCAGGTGTTATTTTGCGGAAGTCCATTGTATTACAAAGGTCGTGAGTCACCGAGCGGGCAACAGATCCTGAAGATGTCTCGCTGAGAGACGAAACACGTGTCGACCTTGTCTGCTTGTTGGACAAGTCATCATCAACTGCGCGGAATCAGCAAATAAACAATATCCTTTGTAATGTGTGTTATTTATTAAATACCAGAACTCTTCATCTAATTACAAACAGAAAATATTTAGAATTTTGAATATTACTTGACAGCTTTCAAAATAAATGACAGATGTCATTTTCTTGTGTTCAAAAATAAACTAGAGCTTTCTAACTAATTTACTTCTAAATAATACATTTTTTCCCTTTTATTTGACATTCAAAAAATAAAGATTGTGGATTTTGACAGTTCTCGATGGAATTTAGAAAATACCGCAAGGAGTTTAGTTTCCTTACACAATTATGAATGTAATAAATAAAATCGCAACAAAATCTGACCTCTGTAGGCTTGGCGCGTAATTTTTGCCGTTTTTTATCGATTTGGAGCCACTGTGTGGCGTAGCGTTCTTTTTGGAGGCGAATTTTTGAAACAATAGAAAACCAATTCGAAATCGTGAGATTCGTATACGAATTACCGAATTCACTATTTTTGAACTTTCATTTCGTGCGTTGTGCAACGAGTGGTTCAACCCACTCGTTTTTTATTTCTACTAGTAGAATATCCAACGCTGAAGTCACGTTGACAGTGATCCGTACCACGTGTGGATCTTCGCCGGTTTTTTGATTTTGTTGTTGTGATTTTTAATCTTTATGCGTGAAACGGAATCCAATTAAGAATTTGTTTTTAATGACAACACTGAATTTGAGTGAATCAAAAATGTATAAAGTAGATGATACTGTTTAAATGGCCACGTGGTTTTCGGGAGCCAGGTCAAAATTTTGGATATGTTGTTTTCCTGGTCGTGTTGAGCAAAAAATGTAATGGTCGCAAAAAAAGTTAACGACTCATTTTCTCGCTAGGGGGTTCTAAAGTCTGAATTAGAAAATCGTGGTTTTCGGCAGAATCAGCTGACTTTTGGCTATATGTTGTCCTCTTTCACGAGCTAATTCAGAATAGTCAACTTTTAGAAAAAGTTTAAGACGCATTTTGACGCAACTAGGGGGCTCCTAGCGGGAAAATGAGTCGTCAACTTTTTTTGCGACCATTACATTTTTTGTTCAGCTCTACCAGGAGAACAGCATATCCAAAATTTAGACTTTGCTCCCGAAAACCACTTGGCCATTTAAACAGTGTCATCTACTTTGTAAGCAGTGGAAAATAATTTCGCGCACGATTCGTGTATTCGTATTCGAATTCCAAATTTGCATCTAATGATTCAAAAATACGTCTCCGGAGCGCTCGGTGAAGTGGGAGTGGGAGTGGAGTTAACGTTTGTTGGTTGGCTGGTTGGGCGGGCAGGCGATACAGTACGGCGTGTGGTACTGGTTCACGGGCCAGCAGTGGGCGCGCGCGGTGAAGCTGCTGCAGCGCATGCAGGAGGAGCGGCCCAGCCGCGAGCTGGACGAGCGGCTGGCGCAGGCGTACCGGCAGCTGGGCTGGCCGCACCTGGCGCACACCACCCAGCGCGCCATGCCCGCCCGCTACCCGCCCGCTTACAGGCCCTTCTAGCGCGACCTCACTTTCCCCTTCCTCCACCTCCTCTTCCTCCCCCGCTCCCCTCCCCCCTCCCCTCCCCTCCCCTCCCCTCCCCCTAAATTTCACCCATTTCCCCTAAATTTGTTTCATAGTGTAACACTTTTTTTTCACTGATTTTAAGTACTATTAACGACACTTTTTTTTATTCTTATTGATTACTAGCTTTCTGTCCGCGGCTTCGCCTGCGTGGATTTCGGGATTGGGTCTATAGAGGGTTAATGGTCATAGCTTTGGCCACGGCTACATATGCGCGGAAGTCGGTTTATGGCGCGAAGATTTTATCGCGCTTCCCGTGGGACTATCTGTTTTTTCCGAGATACAAAATACCGCAAAACCTTGCTCAAGAATCACTCTATCTATTGATGAATACCGCATGAAAATCTGTTTGAGCAAAGCCTTTATTGCGCGTCCCGTGGGATCTGTCGATTTATCCGGAATAAAAAGTAGCCTATGTTACTCGGGGATAATGTAGCTTTCCAAAGGTGAAAGAATTTTTGAAATCGGTCCAGTAGTTTCGGGGCCTATTCATTACAAACAAACAAACAAACAAACAAATCTTTCCTCTTTATAATATTAGTATAGAAAATCACTTTTACAATTGTATCTCGCATTGGTTATGTTTTAGTCGAATTGTTACTTTGACATTGACAGTTCTGTAGAGTTCTATAGTGTGGACCGCTTATCATGATCCTAACACCATTATCTATGGCGCAAATTAGGCAATCAAATCTAGACAAGCGTCGTCTACAAAGATAAGTTTCTTTATCAATAATACTGAAACGTCACTCCGGAATTCATAGATTAAAAACAGTGTCGTAGATTAATAACTACCCACAGATTATATACCGGATACTAATTAACAACAAATTATTTGCACTGCCGGTTACAAAAATATCGTTTAGAATTAAACGTATACATTATAACTTAAATCTAGGAAGAATTGATTTATTTGTGGCGGATCGACATAGTTTCCACATCATCCTAGTTTCATTTAAAGACAGACACATACATACATCTCACGCAAATTTAAAAAAAAAAAGTGTCGTTAATAGTACTTAAAATCAGTGGAAAAAAAAGTGTTACAATAGATACATTTTTCAAGGCAAGAGTAAATAGGAACTATTTGAGTATGCCTGTTCCATCTTTTACTACTTCGTTTACTTAACATCAAGCGAGGTCGTTGTCAAACGCACTGAAATTCGGAATTAAAAAAACATACACACATAAATCAAATCATAAGAATGATCCTAAGTGATAGTCTAAGAATAAACTGTTTTTAAAATTAACTGAAAAACTTTGAAATCACAACAGTGGCTAACAGAAAACAAATGCGGAACGCTCAATAGGTTGACGCGTGTTTCTCGTACGCTGATGTAGGGTTGTCGATGCTGAGAATCTAAAAACAATTTATTATAACCCCAAAATCGTAACTCCAATACATTTTCTATGGAATAATTATTTCCGATGGAAAAACACCACTGAATATTATTTTGCCAACCCTGAAACATTCTGTGTAACTAGATCTACTTACGTTTTACTTGCGAAACGTGTTCGACCCGGAAACGTCGTTTCTTTTCAGTGAGTCGTTTCTTTCAAGTGATTCACTGATTCAAATCTCTAACAGCGCTCCAAATGAATCATTCGCTCAATTGCATCTCGGTTTCAATCGGCACGCGGCGCTCGCACGATTGAGATAAGCAAATAGTTCAGAGTCTGAGCGCTTCGGATCACGTCGCTCAATTGCATCTCGGTTACATTCGATACGCGACGCTTGCACGATTGACTCAGAGTCACTGATACAAATGAATCAATATCAATATTTATGTCAGTGTATTTGTATCATATATCAGAATATTTGCAAATGAAGCACTTTAATGATTCAAATCCGGACAAAAATGGTCCAATCTCAACAAACATACGTTCTAACCGATTTAAGCGATGCAGAGTCACTGATACAAATGATGCAAATGCAGCACTTTAGGGGTCATCCATAAATTACGTCACACGAATTTCTTGATTTTTTGCCCCTCCCTCCGTCCTTGTCACAGTTGGTCACATTTGTGAGACTCCCCCCCTAGGGTGACGTCACAAATTTTGAAATTATAGAAATTATTGAATGATATGATAAATGAATGATAAAAGCGGTTTCAAAATCAGTTTTATTTTCATTTTAATAAAATTAACATCAAATCAATTAACAAACAAAAAAACGATTACTTATATTAAATAAGTATATGGTCATTTCATGATTTTCTTATTATATTTTTCAAAATCACCTACTATAATCAATTAGAAAAATAGTACGTTTCGGGATAACCCCTATTAATAGATAAAAGAAGATACTATTCCTTTATTTATTTATGAGAGTATACAGACTTTACAATAAAAGTTAGTGTTTACAGCACTTTTCATACTAATAGTGATAATTTAAAGTTTGTGTTTTTAACAGTTAGATTATTTGATTTAATAGATTTTGTAATGTGACGTCACGAAATTTAAGATCCCTCCCACCCCCTTGTCACACAATGTCACACTTCGTCAACCCCATCCTCCCCCTAACCGTGTGACGTAATTTATGGATGGCCCCTTACTGACAAAACAAAGATTTGAAATCTTGGTACTGATCCGGACACTAATGATCCAATCTCAACAAAGATACGTTTTTTCCATCATTACCAGACTACTAAAACCAGGGCTTAAATTCGGGTCTATACAAAGACTCGATTTTGTACGCTATAAAACGTTTTTTCGTTAGTTTCGCAAAACCTAAGTTCAACACAAGATCTAAGTGAATCATTCCCTCATTCGGTTCTTTCAATAGCCTTGTGTTATGGCGTTTTAATGACACGTTATATAAAGATACTAGCGACCCGCCCCGGCTTCGCACGGGTGCAATGCTGACACTACAGGAAAATTGTCATATAGGTCTACATTAAATCAACAATGTATTTGAGGTATTTAATTGAATAAGGATTAATGCTGTGTTGGTTAAACTCGCTTTGAAAATTAGCTATTAATTGTCGTAAGAAGTAAATGACAAAAAAATGTCATCGTGGGATATCCATAAGAGATAGACATATACCATCGCGGAGTTTTCTGTAGACCTTTTCAATGTGTACAATACTTAGGACATTATTTTGATAAATCTCGTAGGGTTCAGCCTGCGTTTGCAATGTAAGCAGATAAAATGTAATTATTTACGACATCACATTAAAAACCTCAAAAATAACAGTGTTTTTCCTCTATTTAATGGATGTTATAATACATATAAAGCTTCCTCTTCAATCACTCTATCTATTAAACAATACAACTATTAAAATTACAAGATTTTTTGGGCTTTTCGCGGATAGCTTTTTAGCGCAAATGTAAGCGTAACTCAAGCAATAATATTAAAAAAAAACTATTACTCACTCGTGAATTATAGTAATGAAAAAGTCACAGTTTGATTATAGGTGTCATTATGTGCCTAATTGACATGGGATTAGAGCCTCTTTATGAGGAAGTGTGTTGAAAAGTATAAATTAATTTACTATAGCTATACATGCCAATACATAGATTAACAAAAACAAAAATAGTGCGCTAGGCTTGACCTCGGCCCCCTCCCCTCCCCCTCCCCCGGAGGAGGGATAGTGCGCTGGGGACCAACATATTCCCCGGAATAGGCCTCAAAAAAAAGGCTTTACTTCGGCACCACACAGCGCACACACACACACACACACCATAAACAGCAACAAATTTGTTTATTAAAATATATAATAACATATAAATATACAACATTTAACTACAACAACTATATCTTGGGATATTTTTATATATAGAAATTAATGAACTGTTCAGAGAACTTACCACGATCGCTTTAAAACAATATTGAAATAGAGATAGGTCCTGTACCATATAACGCTGTCTCGCTCGCGCTGCAGTTTTATTCATGTTTTAAGCTATCGTGGTAAGCCTACAGGATGTATTTTTGAGACGTGACAATAAGGGCAGGAAAACCTTCCTAGGGAACCATGTATGACTAGCTGGATCGGCTGATTATGGTCATATTTTGGTACAATTTGCACAATGTCTTTATTATGAAGTTTCATAATAAAGTCGAAATAAAAATTATCTTTATTCAAATATGACTTTATAGAAAGCTCTTTTGAATCGTCCAAATTTTTGTTCCTACCACCCATTCGGGACGTATTTTTTAGCTGATAAGAAGAATGGGCGCAAGAAACTTATCAGCTTTATCAAAAGTAATAACAACATTTACAATAAATTATGTCGTTATCATACAAATGTACACACACATGTAAACACTTTAGAATATAATGTCTTCATATCAACACTAAGCATTGGCGTTATTTAAATAATCATTGACTTTGTAAAATAGCCCTTACTCATTAGCGTCTTTTTAACGTGTACCTTGAACTTATGAAAAGGCAATTCAGCTACACTATGTGGAATCTTGTTATAAAAATTTATACATTTGCCCACAAACGAGCCTCTAGTTTTTTGTAGCCTGTACGTTGGAACGGCAAGTTTACTTTTATTTCTTGTGTTTAAATTATACATTTGAAAATTTGTATAAAATGTGTTACACATAATTAAAATCCATTCGGTAGATTTTACTTGAAAGAGTTACAAACCGTCATCATATATGCGAATTTTCGCGTTTATAATATTAGACAAATTTTGGTGAAATTCCTTTAACCCGGCGTGAATGAGGTGAGAAATTGTTACACCAGCTATGAGGTGGGTACGATATACCCAAAATTTTGATGTAAATTTTTTGATACTATGATTGTGTAATTAGAATTAATGCTTAAGATATATTAATAATAGTAACTATTCAACAAGATGAGTAAATAAAATATCAACATTAAGTTAAGCAGCATTATTTTTTATTGAAATAACACAATATCTAAATTATTTTCGAAAAATACAAATTCAGGCAATTAATTTCTTTTGCCATAAAAATCTAACAAAATTCCAACTTTGGTAAATCAATATAACAATAGTGTCTTCTTATTATTATAAATAAAAAAGGAACTAAAAAGTCTTGTCAGATCATGTAATAGAGCACCAAAATTACACCTACAAATCAACACAATTCCGTACCCCAGCCGCGGGTACGCATGTGTATTTGCCGTCGCCGCCGGTGCAACACTATACTCGACACTGTACCTCACCCCTTGCATCTTTACCTCCAGGTACTGAAACAACAGGACTTGCATGGCAACAGTAACATTAAAATATCTGCGTTTAGAAACTTTTCGGGTATGCCATACCCAACCTCACTCACGCCGGGTTAAGACCCTTATTAAATTCGTCTCGTCTCAAAAATTAAGCATGTAAAACATTAAAACTGTTTGGTTTATATAAGTAAATACAAGTGATGTTTGACACAGCAATAACGTTTAATTCTATTTAATATTTAAGCTTGTGAAATAAATAAGTACCTCTTAGTTTTCGTGAATTATGGTGCTCTTTTGTTGTGCTCAATAGTTTTGTAATAAATAACACAGTAATTTACAATTTAACTCTAGTAACGGCCCATGAATTAATCGATTTTGTCTGTTGTAATTCTTGAGTCAAATATAACAAAACAGTGAACGCAACTTTACACGAAGTTTTTTACTGTGTGAGTGACAACGGGTATATATAAAAAAAAATAAGGAAACAAAATGGCGGACTTAAGGCATGCTCTGCGCCAGATTGAGTCAGAAATGCAGTCTTGTCTTTAGTTCTTTTAAATTACTTACTCTTATTAAATTGTACTTTTAAATCTGTGTTAGTGACTATATTTTAACTGTGAAATATAAATCAATGTAATGTATGAATGGAGAAACGCAAACAAAATATTTAATGCTTAATGTCGTGTTGAAGACGCGGGTTCAAATCCCAGTTTAGTAAAATATTTTGTGTGCGGTTTTTCATATTAACACTAAAACACTAAACAACTGGTATTAAATGAACATTACTTGTTAGGTAAAAAAATTTGGTGATTTTTTCTTGATAGTGAATATTATCTATGAAAATGTACTGTTTGTGTGTATTCGCTTTTATTGAATAATCACATAAAAAAAAAAGAATTTTGTATTCGTTACCAGAGAAACTGTATTCTTCGAGCTCTATTGAAAATCGTCTATAAAATAGCACCAAATTATTTTAGTACATTGTCCAATAAAATAATAATCCTGATTATATATTGTATTATTATTGCTAATTATATTAAGTGATTTTTTGTTAATTGCGACAGGTGAAAGAATAAATATTATTTGATGAAAACGTAGTTTTATTTTAACACAAAAACTCACCTTAAAGCGAATTCCAAAGTCATGCTTATACATGACGACCTCGTTAGTGGAATCTACGTACGCCATCTCCAAGGTCCTCAGTTCGAGTCCCGGTGGAGGTAGTGATAACTTGGCACAGCAAGCTTCACATCTTATGTAACCATGTTTTAGCAAATAAATTATTATTATTATTATATTATTATTCATATATTTAATTAATAATCTTAAATTTAAGTTTTTTACAATATAGATATATAAAATAAATACTATAAAAACTTAAACCTAGTATGCCGCCGGCAGCGAGGCAAGGCCCAAGCAAACCGGTGGTTAGGGCTGCAGACAGAGAAATCTGCGGACAATACGTGCCGTGTCGAGAATCACTGCTTTTTGTATCCGACCCTTGATCCATCCGTCAAGCGAGAGCCTCTTAAGATGTTGATCGAGACTCTTTGCTATCAAGCCATTCGCAGGCACAACTATCGGAACAATGATTGTCGAATCAACATCCCACATGGCGGTTACCTCGTATGCCAAGTCAAGGTACTTACTGGCTTTGTCTCGGCTTTTACGAGGTTCTCGTCATGAGAGATGGTAATATCGACGAGTTATTATTATATGCTTGATGCTTATACTGACCTTGCCACAGTTTTGGTATCGTGCAGCGGTATATGTTATTATTATATATTGTTTTGTTATTGTTGTTGGTATCGTTATGTGGACCATTTTTTTTTCCACGGGGGATATATTTAGTTATATATATTTGGGAAACAAACGGTAAACATTTTACATAAAGGCTATACATAAAATTATTTATTAAACATGTTTGAAGTTGATCGCTGAACATTTTAAGAAATAAAATCGTATTTATATGGAGCGCTATGTATCACAGATAATAACGTTTGCGCTTTCCTTGGGGATTCCAGTCTAGGGCTTGCTTCGGTATGTAGTTTGGATCCCTTCGGAGAGTATGGCCTATCCGACTCCATTTGCGGCGTTTGATCTGCTGGTCGATCCGGACTTCGTCACAACGTTCCCAAAGCTGCTCGTTGGGAATTTTTTCTGGCCAGTAAATCCGCTCTGGGCCAGCGTAATTGAATAAGGCTTAATCGCCTTAGCATAGTGTAGGCCTCTGCCTCTATAAGGGACGTAATTGATCTGTGATCGTACAAAATTCGTATTAACTTCGTCTACATCTGCTTCGTAGTAAGACACAATCTGGTATCATCTCTACGCGCCGTAAGGAGCGGTCGCTCTTACTACAAGCCGCGGTGATGTTGAAAGCTTAGACTGAGTTTGGTCATAACCTTCGTAGTCGAAAGGTTGGTTGGTATACCGGTTTCAAGGTATCGCCATCTCTGAGGTCCCGGGTTCGAGTTCCGATGGGGGCAGATGTTTGCGTGATGCATTTGTACCTTAGTCATGGTTGTTATTATATATTTCTAACAAATTTGTTTATGCATGTATAACATATGTATGTCTATCCGTTATCCTAGATTGAGACACAAGCCTTACAGAGCTTACTTGGGCTAGGCTCATTAGTGTTGCTTCGGTGAGTATGTCGAATAGGACGGGAGGGATCGACACATTGCCACCACTGCGCATCCGACCTCGCCTCGGCCCAGCACACGCTGGCGGAGTGCCCCGCGTGGGCCTCCGAGCGCCGAGTCTTGGTCGCAGAGATCGGGCGAGATCTGTCTCCGCCGGCATTGATTGCGGCAATGCTGGCGGACGAGGGAGGTTGGAGGGCTGTGGCCTCCTTCTGTGAAGCAGTAATGCTTCAGAAGGAGGCCGCCGAGCGGGGTCGGGAGATGGCCGATCCCGCTCGAAGAAGGCGGCGCGGGGTTCGGTAGCACAGCTGCGGCGCCGCCGCGGGTCGCTGGCGGGCGCGAGGAAGTCGCGACTGCTATGGCGACCCGGGATGGACCACGCCCCTTCCGTGGCCGGGGGGCGTCGTCGGTGGAGGAGACCGGGGGAGGCAGTAGCCTCCCCCAAGGAGGGTTCCCCTCTAGATAGGGGAGCGGAGGCTGGGGGTTCCCGGAAGGGGCTTGATGTTCCCGGGGGCTCCCTACATGCCTGAGGAAGGCCATCCCTGAGGTTTTTAGTGGGTAGGCCTCCCCCTTCTGGGGAGGAGAGCCCCACATAACCGCCGGCTCGCCACAGCCGGGGTATGCAATTTAATGCATTTTCCTCAGGGAAACAAAAAAAAAAAAAAAAAAGCTCATTGGTGTGTGTGTAAGGAATATTTATTATTATTGTCGCTTATATCACTCATGTTTATAAGGCGTGCTCGGGGACACAGATCCAACGCGTAGAGGCCATTTAAATGATATTCAATGAACGTGTGCGTGGAGTGTACCAACTGGGTCTAATCTCTGCATCATGAAAAATGCAGCTAAAGACTACTCCCAGTTAGATGCACAGAAACTATTGTCTTTACTGGTCAAAACGTATGTGGAATATTGCATTTCGATTTTGGTGGTAATGACAACCGGGCATGGAAGAGGCTCTGGTCACCTGTCATCTCAAAGCTTATTGATTTAAATATGGCAGGTGGTGACTCGCCGCTCACTAAATGGCCCCCCCAAAAAGCAGACCAATATTGGTGCGAAGAGAGCAACATTGGTGTGAACGGCTAAGGGTGTAGAGAGGTGTGTCTGCGACAGCGATCAAGACGCTGTCGGCGTTATGACATTATTACACTTCCACCCTTCGAGCATCTGCTCTTGCGACTCCACGGCAAGACAGGCGGGTGGCATACGCCCCCCTGAAGCACATTGGTACACTCAGTGACCCAACTCACCGACAGCTCGCCACAAGCTGCCCTGAGGGAGTCTGACTGCACTGATGGGGCATTTATGGCAGTCAAGGGGCATTAAATGCCCCACTAGCGGGCGATGGGGTCGTCACTTCCCTACGCCAATTATTATTATAAATCGGTTGAACCTCGATCGGTCTGGAGTCTGACATATCACAGCGGCACTTGATCGCGGTGGTATCCACGATTCAGTCTCTTCCCAGGGAAAAAAGTATCGTTACTGTCGACATTACATTATTTTTGTGTCAAATCAATTAGTATTGTGAGCCTTCACTAAATCTGCAAATGAAGATAAATACGCTCCGAAAACCAAATAGACATTAGCAGATAATGAGCGAGGATCTCGTAAGATTTGGCCGGCTGATCGCGGCGTGACGATCAGACGAATCGATAGCGTTGTCACGGCTCATTTGCTTTCTTTGTTAATCTTTGTTAGGGCCTGCGATTAAGGTCATGGAAAGTTTACGCGTAGCCGAACTTTGTTATATCGCAGTGTTCGTTTATGTAGCTACGACCTGTTAGATGTTTGATGTACAAGCGTCAACACGTCATCATTTACATCTGTATTGCGAAACCCTACGCTATAGGAACTAGCTGCTCGTTCTATGGAATGTATATCCATATTGACTAAGCATCAGCGAAGTGTTATTGAGTCGTCTTTATATGACTTTAAAGACCATTTGAAATAAACTCACAAGTAATCATCACAGCTTATATACGTCCCCACCGAGGGGCTTGAGCCTACCCTAACTACGTTATTAGGCCTTAGTCAAGCACGCTGACCCAGTGCGGGTTGGTTGACTAAAGTCGTATTTTTATCGAGACAACACGATTTGACAGATGCTAATGTCACTTATTGAAATAATGCTGCCATGTGCAATGTACTAGTGATGTGTTTTTTCTTTTCGTTCATTCACAGGGACGATAATCGTGAATGACTGACTGAAAACTATAATAATTAATAATAACTAATAAACCTAGATAAACTACAACAACGAATGAATTTATAATTTGTTGATATCTTTGTAACAGATGATAATGACTTTATATTATGTCAAAAAGTATGATAATCGGTTTTCGAGCCATCTATTGAAAAAATTATGACACAGCGCCCAGCGGCACGTGGTATTTTGAACGTTGGAATTGGAACGCACGCCCGTCGCCCGTGTCGAGTTTTTGACGCTATTTGTTAATTTAGGTTCAGCGCTACTTTGAATAATCGGAAATTACTACATGCTCGATTTTGTAATTTTATTAAGATGTAGTTTTGAGAGGTCATCGATTTATCGAATCAATATTGAGCAGCCTTTTCGCCAATTTAGTCGCCATTTCGTCTGTGTCATGTTTGTCGGTTTCTAAATACTGATCGATTGGGAAATAATCGATTAAGTTACAAAAATATAAAAGCAATTGAACAATTACCGATTAATCGAACCGATATTGAGCAATATCACCACTAAATTGTTCGCCATGCCGTTTCGAGTTTTTAGCACCTTTTGTCAATTTGGGTTCAGCGTTACTTCGATTAATCGTAAATTACTTTATTATCGATTTTGTGGTTTAGACGTGGTTTTGAACGATCACCGATTAATCGAATCAATAATGAGCATCCTTTCCGCCAATTTTGTTGCCATTTTGTCTGTGTGTCATGTCATTCGGCTTTTAATGTTACGGCCACACTACTGTGATATGCCAATAATAATGGTCATAACTCTTGATTTCACGTAGTGTTTTGTTAGTTACGGCCATAATTAATGGCATATCACGGTAGTGTGGCCCGGGTATAAGATTACTCATCGATTGGGAAATAATCGATTAAGTAACAAAAATATTAAACGTAATTAACGACTATCGATTAAAATGACATCGAGCATTATTGTCCCCAATTTGTTCGCCATTTTGTGTGCACGTCATGTCAATCGGATTCTAAGATAATAATCGAGTGGCAAATAATCGATTTTGTTAAAAATAACAAAATATGTGATTGATCGATTATTGATTAATAGAATCAATATCGAACTTCCTTACCTACTGTCAAATTGGTCGCCATTTTGTTTGTCTGTGTCATGGATGTCATTCGGCTTCTAACCTCTGGTCTGACTGCTCGAATGTTTTCTCTGCGTTTTCGGTGTTTATTTGTTGTTTTTGTTAAGTTTCTTGTTAAGTTTTTCGTTAAGTTTTTGGTTACGTTGTGTTTGTTGTTGTTATTTTGTTTGGTTGTTGTACCGTAAAAACGGTAATATGGACCCTCAACCAAGCACGTCCAGCGAAAGCTCTTTGTCTCCAAAGAAAAGTGGTCGGATACATGATTTTAAAGATAAATTGGATGATTTTACTTTTTCGGCTATAAGGCGAAAAGTACATCAATTTTATATGGCAAATGAGGCACCCACCATTGCAAAGGTAATTTTAGTATTCTTTCTTAATTGTTCAAATTTTTTTTGTATTGCAATTACTTCTTTGCTAATTTTTTTTTATTATAAACACAGATTTTGAAGGTTGTCAATGAAGACCCAGACTTACCAAACTTTTCTTGGAGCACTCTTAGAAAAATTTTGAAATATTTAAATTTCAAATATACTACCAAATCAAGAAAAAGTATTCTCATAGACAGACAGGACATTGTTTTATGGCGTCAACGATACCTCCAAAAAATTAAAGATTATCGAAGGGAAGGCAGATACATTTATTACCAAGATGAAACCTGGATCAACGAAGGTAATTACAATATTATCTGATTTTTTCACAGTGTATGACTTTATCTGAATTGAATACCACAGAGAAAACAAACTATACAATAGTTGTCCATATTTAACATATCTAAGTCTAAACTGTCTCAATTATTAGTAGAAAATAATTATGCACTGTTCAAATAAATATGAGTTATATTAGTTTTTGTTCATACCCTTGATGGTGGTTTTAAAATGTCAATTTTATTATATTTTCATGTAAGTGACTTATGTAAGTCTTTGTTAAAAATAGAATTTATTTAAATCTAAAATTAATAATTAGTATTTTTCATTGTCTTGAAGGTCATACTCCGAAGAAGGCGTGGATTGACATGACAATCAAATCGTCCCGGCAGGCATTCCTAGCAGGTCTGACCACCGGTTTAAAAGGGCCATCAGGGAAAGGCAAACGCCTTATTATCTGCCATATAGGCGGGGAAGTAGGATTTGTTGAAGACGGCCTACTTTTATTTGAGGCGAAAAAAGGAAAGGAAGACTATCATCATGAGATGAATGCGGAGTGTTTCGAGGAGTGGTTTAGGGGGATACTGCCGAAACTGGTACCGAATTCTGTAGTGGTGATGGATAATGCCCCCTACCACTCCAGAAAATTAGAGTCACTGCCTAAAATGTCTTGGTGTAAAGGCAAAATTCAAGAGTAGCTCAGAAATAAAAATATCCCATTTGACGAAACAGCGGTTAAAGCGGTTCTTATAAACATCGTACAGCAGCACAAAGAACAACACTGCGATAAATATGCTGTGGATGAGATGGCGGCGGAGCAAGGTATTACAATTCTACGTCTGCCGCCATACCATTGCGAGCTAAACCCAATTGAACTTGTTTGGGCGCAAGCTAAAGGTTATGTTGCAAGAAATAATAAAACATTTAAATTACAAGAAGTAAAAAATCTTTTCGAAGAGGGCTTAAAAAAAATAAGTGCTGAAAAATGGAGTAGCTGCGTAGCTCACGTGATCAAAGAGGAGGACAAAATGTTCAATCTAGACCAGATGATGGACAATGTGAGTGATAGATTTTTAATTAACGTTACAGACAGTGACAGTGATGAATTTATGTCAAGCGAATCCGATAGTGATTAAGGTACGATTTTTCAATGCGTGGATATACGTTATACATCTGATATTGTAATAACTTCCGAATCAAAAAATACTTGTCATCTGTCATATTTTGAGAGCGACATTTCTTTTGGTTATTAATTTGATTGACTCGTAACTTTTATCTTAAGATTGAAAAATCAGCACCTTTATTATGACTTGGGGGCATTTTTCTTATAATGTTTGACTAATTTACATAATGTTCTTATCGACAAATATTCATTCAATATTCATTCAATAATAAATCTTATTTGCTTGTATTTAAAATGATTTGATATTTTTTGTAACGTTATTTTAGTTCTGGCAAATAGATGTTAAGGTGGATAATGGTGTTGTTTTTTGCCTATAAGTACTTTTTGCCTTGCAATTTTCATGATTAAAAATTATTAAAACGAATTGTGCGTTTTATTTAAGATTTATCTGTACCCGAAAAACCTATATTTACACTGTATTTAAGGAGAGGCCATACCCTCGACACTGACCTACTGCGTGTTGGAACCTTATGTCATGAGCCCTCATTCCTCGTCGTACCACCAACCTGTACCACCAGTGGTAAGATAAGGAATTTTCATTCCTCGTCGTACCACTGAATACAGAATGTAACTACTTAATTTCCCTTTAGATTACTCAGTAAATAATTGTTGTCTTTAACATATTTGTAAAAAAAAAAGTAACAAAATGTACCAGGGCAGAATAAATCACCAGGAGTTATTTTAGGCGTTCTGAGTTTTTATTCCCACTTCTATTTTATTCTATTGAATAGTTTTATTTAACTACATATAAAAATAACTCCTGGTGATTTATTCTGCCCTGGTACTTTTTGTTATTTCTTTACAAATAAGTGTTACAGACAACAATTATTTAATGAGTAATCTAAAGGGAAATTAAGTAGAGTCACATTCTGTATTCAGTGGTACGACGAGGAATGAAAATTCCTTATCGTACCACTGGTGGTACAACTTGGTGGTACGACGAGGAATGCGGGGTTATGAGAATGACTTAATCGTCAAATAATATGAAATATCGTATTGGTGCCTATATAACGCAACTACGATTCGAACCCAGGACCCGATATCGGCAGCCCCGTGTTGTACCGCTCGCTAGGCTACTCAAAGTACTAAACGTGATGTTTCAAACAAAATAAATAATTATAATACTATTGTATCATTCACTCACTTTGCCGCGTCACTATTTAATTTTCGTCAAAACCTGGTAACACAGTAAACGTCAGTTCGTGTTGTCTCGATAAAAATACTACTTTACGTACACCTTTGAATCGCTTCGCAAATGAACGCAGGATTCCTCACGTTGTTTTCCTTCACCGTAGGAGCATGGATAATTCTACATATGAAATTCGGAACGAAAAACACATCGGTATACGGTGGGGAATAGACCGCGGGCCTCCCGATTCTATGCGGCGCACAAACCAGTGCCGAGACCACAGCGCCACCGACGCTCCAAAAAATTAATCGGTTATATAAATGATTACACTACATGGAACTAGAGACTGTATTTATTGAACATTAAGACATACATATTATACTTTATTATGCAGTATTTTTTATATGTACGCATGTAATGTCGTGGTACGGTCACGTATTAAGAATTAGTATTAATGAATGAATTAGTAAAAGTATTATTATGTGCTGTCAATCAAACACCTTCTAAAAATGACGGTTTATTTATTTAAAGCAATGGCAAAACTTTTTTTTGTTCCTCTGAGGAAAATGCATTAAATTGCATACCCCGGCTGTGGTGAGCCGGCGGTTATGTGGGGCTCTCCTCCTCTGAAGGGGGAGGCCTACCCACTAAAAACCTCAGGGATGGCCTTCCTCAGGCATGTAGGGAGCCCCCGGGAATGCCAAGCGACTTCTGGGAACCCCCAGCCTCCGCTCTTCTGCCCATACAGGGGAGCCCTCCTCGGGGGAGGCTACAATACCTCCCCCGATCTCCTCCACCGACGACGTCCTCCGGCCGGGAGGAGCGTGCCGGCGACCCGCGGCGGCGGCGCATCTCGGCCATCGGCGTGATCGGCCATCTCCCGGCTCCGCTCGGTGCCTTCCTTCTGGAGCATCACTGCTTCACAGAAGGAGGCCACAGCCCTCCAACCTCCCTCGTCCGAAAGCATTGCCGCAATCAATGCCGCGGGAGACAGATCTCGCCCGATCTCCGCGACCAAGACTCGGCGCTAGGAGGCCCACGCGGGACACTCCGCCAAAGCAATGTAATACTAGCGTGACTTTTATGACTTCACTCTTCCCGACTGACTGAATACTGTCACTGACTCATATCTAATTACAACTTTTAAAATCAAATGTGCAACTGTGTTCCGCCACGTGGCTCACTGTGCTGCCATCTATTGGATAATGTCACAAACAGAAAGAGACAGTCAAATCCGCAATCTGTCATCATGGTATAACCTCAAGCATGAGAAGTAGAATTGCATATTTACATTACAATGACTGCGTATAATAATTAAGCTTTGTATTAGAAGTGGATGGGTTTTTGGGGAGAGGAATACGGAAGAAACGGATGGACTGTATGAATGTTGATATGTTGGCGTTGTAATTGGGAATAGGGCAAGAGAATACATGTAATGTGTATGTAAGAATCTTTATTGTTAACTGTGCGGCTAATCTGGCAATTCCACTGACTACCATTTTCAACATGTCTTTGTCTTGTGGCATTTTCCCACGAGTGTGGAAATCGGCAAATGTTATTCCGATTCTGAAAAATGGAGATGCCAATAATATAAGGAATTATCGTCCTATATCTTTACTATCAATTTTTGGGAAAGTTTTTGAATCTTTAATATGTCCGATATTAAATTACCACCTGAAACAAATTTTGATTCCAGAGCAGCATGGTTTTAGAAATAAAATGTCCACAAATACCAATTTAGTTAATTATCTTTCCGATTTAAGCGAATCTGTTGATATGGGGTCCAAATTGATTCTGTATACACCGATATAAGTAAAGCCTTCGATAGAGTTCCTCATCATTTATTACTTAGAAAATTGGCTTTTTGTGGTGTGCATGGGTCTTTATTGAGATGGTTTGAGTCTTATTTGCGAAATCGTTCGCAAAGGGTCGCAGTGTGCAATAGCTTCTCTAGAAACATAGATATTACTTCTGGCGTACCGCAGGGATCGCACTTGGGTCCGGTCCTCTTCTTGGTATTCATAAACGATTTAGGAAATGTAATACAACATTCTGCGTTTTCATTTTTTGCTGATGATCTTAAAGTTTATAAAGTTATAAAAAATTTTGAGGACTCACTTCTTTTACAAAAAGATCTCGATAACATCAATAAGTGGACTAAATCTAACGGTCTACCTCTTAATATTGAAAAATGCAAATATATTTCTTTCACTAAAAAGAAGAAACCTTTTAATTCTATTTACCATATTAACAACAATGTGTTGGAACAAGTTGATAAAATAAGAGACCTCGGAGTTATATTTGATAATCGTCTATCTTTTGTTGATCATTTTGATAATATTATTTCGAAAGCTTTTAAAATGTTGGGATTCATCTGGCGAAACTGCAAAATTTTCAAAAATCAGCAAGCTCTTATTCAAGTATACCATGCTTTGGTACGGAGTGGTCTTGAGTACTGTGCTAGTGTTTGGAACCCTCACTACCAATGTCATATTGATAGGATCGAGAAAGTTCAGAAACGGTTTATGTTCTTTTTAACAACTCATTCTAAAATGCTTCGCTGCCTTACTTCCTATCACGATAGACTAAAATATTTTAAATTTTCATCACTCGAGGACCGTCGATGGATAGCCGATCAATTATTGTTATACAGGATCTTAAAGGATCACTTTGACTGCCCTCAACTTCTTGAGCGAATACGTTTCACTGTTCCAGTTCGTCCTTCCAGGCACGGAAATTTTAGGCCATTTGTAATTAATATATTCAGGACTAATGTGGGGCGTCACAGTGTGATTCCGAGATTGTGTAGGGAACATAATGCCTTTTATAATACCAGTAAGGTTGACTTGTTGTGTACTTCTTTGCAATCGTTTAAAATTGAACTTTTATTATTTTTAACGCTTAGAAATAAATAATAATGTAAACGTTTATTATGAAATTAAAAATATAACTGTTACATACTGTTAGGGACAAAAGAAAATAGTTTTGATTTTGTTATCTTGCTCTATCTGTTACACTTATTTTTGTATCAGTAATTCCTAGTGATTAATTAGTAATTAGCTAAATAAAAAATTAATTTAAATTAATATTAAGAACACCTGGTTAATGCTTTATGAATGTTGAGCTTACCTGTAATTGGGTTTGCACTCTAATAATGTATTAATGCATGCTATATGATTTCATGTCAATAGTGTAAAATCTGTTGGTAAACCTTGAATAAATAAATAAATAAGAATACACACGACCGTAAATACACTTTTTTTTAATGACCGTTGCACCATACTATGATTTTTATGCTGTACAATCACAAACAGAAATATCACATCAGGGCCCCCGCAAGGGCTAATGGCGCCTGTGTGCAAAAAAGGATTTTGGCGCCCCTTAAGCCATTTTGAATCATGTTTTTTTATTTATTTTTTTGAAGGTAGGTAGGTAGGTGCTTGAAATAAAGCAAAAAACTGAACTTTAGAAGTCATATTTATTTGTAGACTAAAATATCAAAATGACACAAACAAATAAAATCATAATAACAAAATAAATAAAAATAAATTCTTGTTCACAGCCATTTTAAAGCATTTACTTAACTAATGGGGTAAAGGGTACAGACACGTTGTTTATAAATACTAGAAAATAACCGAAAACTAAAATCACATTTTTTTTAGGAACAAATAATAGAAATATTGCCTAATATCTACATATATTATAAGTACTACTTTCAACTTATACTTAGATATTTTTAAAAATACTCGTATGCAGATACTGATAACAAATACCTAGGTAACTTCGTTATAAAATCAAAAATGCTAGCTATAAAAAATAGCTATTATTGTAGTAACGATATTTTCCGAGACTTTGCTGTTGCAAATTCATTAATTACATCGCTAAAATTTATACGGGTCAAAATCAGAGAGGTGAGAATCATGCTTCTGACAAAGATTTTCTTAATAAAATAACGTGGTATGGCTAAAATACTTGTTTTCAAATGAAGTTTCTGCGCATAATTACAAGGCACTTATCATATTTATTTTTTTACGATAATATTTTATTAGATTTTAAACTAAAAAGGCCTAAATAGTCATTCCGGGAACGCGTCCTTATACCACGTTTCATAGTTGAGACAAGTCAAAAATGTTTACAATTAAGACTTAAAATTGTATTTTTTTATATATTAGCTTCGAAAATTATTAAGTTACGAATATACGTATAAATTAAATAGCTAAAATATATATTTTTCATATTTTGACTATTCAAATGCTGTCTGACGTTTATTAAATCATTCAGTGAACGCGATGGATATCGGTCGATATAATTCAAACAAAACGCGCTAGGTAGCGCTAGCGAGCAACAGTGTGAAGTTCACTAGTCAAAGGACAAGACGCGTGTCGTGTTTTTGGAAAAAAATAATTGATTTTATTGGTAAGTACGTTTTAATTTCGTATGTGGGTAGCGTACTTTAATTCCCTATCACTACGGGAACGCTGTTTGGTGATTAGTCTTCCGATAATTTGCATACTTTTTGCTAAATTCTTATAAATATTACAGTTCACAGTTCAGTACCTCAAAAAACCAATATCTAACATAGCGGCATGAAGCGTGATATGAAAATATTCATCGGATAGTCATTCAGGGAACGGTCATTTCGGGAACGTTCTCGTATATGACGGGCGTTCTCGAAATGACGATTAACGGGCAAAATGACGCTTTCTTGCTTTTAAATACATATAACAATGCATTTTTTTTTGTTTTAGGTAACCCACTTCGTAATAGTAACATGGAAAATAAAAATTAGAAATAAAAAGAAGTCAAAAAAACGATTAAAACAGGACAGTATAGCTTACAAAAAACATCGCGAAAAGGCTAATGAAAGGAAACGCAAGTTTTTAGATAAAATGACACCTGAACAAAGGGAGATGAAGAGACTGAAAGATAGGGAATATTACCAAAGGAAGAAGGCTGAAAATAAAGTTAAGACTGTTAGTGATATGACTGAAAGACAGAAGAGGAAACAAAGAAAGTCGTGGAGAAAAAATTCTCAAAAGTATAGACAGAAAAAAAGATGTTGGAAAATATTTTAAGTAATAGCCCACCAGATTCTGAAAAAGAGATAGAAAGCGATAATCGCTTGTCAAGAAAGAGATCAGGAAGAAAACTGGTTAAAAAAGATAAAGCACAGGCTTACAGGACTGTTAAAAAAACAGAAAGATAAAATACAGAAAATGCAAAGAATTATAGATAAGTTGCGAAAAAAGTACAGAGAAACAGAAGACGCGAAGAAAGAGTATCCCAAAAGAATGCTGATACGCCTACTCGCAAAGTTAATGAATTAACAAGAGAATGTTCTGTTACCCCTGAAATTGTTGTTTTAAAACTGTTTGTTTTAAAACTACATTTGATTTATTTAATTTTAAGCATTGATGCAAGAAATCTTAATGATACTTGTAGAGTGCAATTACTATTTGTTCCTAATATATAATATTTGTTAACTGAAACTAAAAGTTTATTATTAGATTAAGTTTAAATTTTGATACTCATGTTGTTCATTCTTTAATTACAAATAAAGGTTTAATATTTAAAGGTATTTATTATTTTCATCTACAACATAATGCAAAAAACCAAACGTTGCAGTCATTTAGGGAACGTCAACGTCATTTAGGGAACTTCATTGTCATTTTGGGAACACTCCCATCATTTTCGGGAACATCGCAAAAATGGCAGATTTTTCACTAATGAGTAGGGTTATAGTTAAATCTTGCAAACATATCCTAAAATGACCTTTCAACATTTGTATTTATATCATTAATTGATAACGTATTGCACAAATGTATACAATAAATTAAAATTTTGAAACGAAATTTACACTAATTGAAAATCTAGGGAGAGTAATATAAAAAATAAGTCTTTTTATTATAAAAATATACAAAATGACAGCATTTACTGGTAGAGGGACAGGTTAATTATAATTTAATGACGGTGATTATTAAAAACGTTGGTTATATTATTATTTAAAAAATATTTAAAAGTGTTCCCGAAATGATTTAAGGCCCTGTCATTTTTATTATTAACAGGTATAATTCCTAAAATATAGATTTGTGTTTGCGTGCCTCTTTACAGGATAGGTTCATTTAACAAATGACACAATGTAACTTGTAACGTGTTATTTTTTACTATTGTTTTCAGCACAATTTAATCAACAAAATACTTTTAATTTCATTATTAATTTACCAATTTTAATTCTTGTTTACATATTCCATTAGGATTTTTTTGTTAACCTTTTTAAGTGGAAGTAAGAGTGAAGGGATCGTAACCTGTACAGCCTCAGCATTAATGCAATTTTTTTGTCTTAATTTATATTTCATAAAAGTTACTTATAACAAGATGGACATAGGGACAAAACATTTAGTTTCTGCATTCATTTAATTAACGTACAGATGGTGTTGAGTCTGTGATAGGAGTTTTAGTTGAAGTTGTAATTTAAAACTTAAATATTTCAATATACAGATCTATGGTTGTAGAGATTTGATAGGGTGAAGCCATAGACTGTAATAGTAAACCTTATCATGTTTTCATAACTAATATATACCTAATATTATCTATTAGGAGTTTACTTAAAACAAATTCTTTTGTTTTGGTTTATTAAAAGAAGTTTTCGTTTCTTTCTCCTTGTTGGTCAATTCCGCCTTTTCTTCACTCTGATACTTCCAATTCGGAACGGGACGGCTTGATCTATGGTGATCCCTCCGTGGCTATTTATTAGCTATCTCGAGTCTTGGCTGTCATTTGACGTCGGCGAGGAGGACGCGAAAGATGGGTCTTTCGGCGTTCCTCTCCTGGCGGATGTGCCGATTTAGGCCGCCGTGATATAAAATTTAGTTTTTCTTTTTTAAATGTATTTTCTTTTTAATATTTTTTAATAACGGCTTAATGCCTTAATTAATTTCATCAAGCAATCCCAGATAATGGTGAGTTGTATTTTCTTCTTTTACTCAACTTTAAAGATTTCCCCACATGTTCGTGGGATAGAAATTAAATCTTTTATACATTGTTGTAGGGTTCACGGTATACCTCGTAATCATCACAAATATAGGGCGTTTGGGCCGTTTCATCCCAACGCGACTTCATGCACCCAGCCATGCGGTGATGTAGATTGTCTTACTTATCAGCGGAAATCCCTGCCATCACCGATGGAATCTCAACGTATAAGGTGACCTCTTACAATTTATACCGTTTTGCGTGTGTGAACCACCGTATTTTGGAGGAATTAATTTTTCTTTTGATGACATTCACCTTGGGTGACGAATGGAGGATGGCTCAGCTCAACTGAACTTTTAAATGTGTAACGTGTGCAAATACCGTGCCCATTGATTTGTGGACGAATATATATATTTTTTTTGTATTTACATGTAATAATTTTAAAATGTAATTATAAACTTACATTATATTAATTTCTTGGTTTAATTTTATCACCTAACCATTTGAAGGTCTGTTTGTATTTATGTGGAGGCGCCCATATCATTAATCCTAAATATCTACATATATCACCAGGTCGGTTCGATTCCGATAAGGATTATACCCACACCCTGATCTTAGCCGGCAAATTTCTTTTTTTCTTAAATATCATAAATAGAACGCTACAATTGGCGCCCAACGTGGGCCTGGAAGACTTCAAATGGTGGTGATTTAACTTTTGTTGTAATACAATCTTAATACTTTTACTTAAAAATATACATCTAGAACAGATGTATTCATATGTAATGTGTAATAATAATATTGTGTCTTAATTTTAAGCTTACCTAATTTAATCTAAATCACATATAATTGTGTATTCTTAAGTGTTGTCTAGCTTACCTAATTTAACTAAATCACATATTTGTGTATTCTTAAGCGTTGTCTAGCTTACTTAATTTAATCTAAATCACATACTTGTGTATCCTTAGCATTGTCTACCTTACTTTATTTAATTTAAATCTCATACTTATGTATCCTTAAGCGTGGACTAGCTTACTTAATTTAAACACATTTTCTGTGTAATATTATGTGTCATCTAGCTTACTTAATTTTAATCACCTTTATAGTTTAAACTTAAACTTTAATTTTTTATAATTAACTTACTTTTGTATTAAAACACAACTGTTATATTTTAATGTTTAACTATTTCATTGCATATTGTTAATCATGGACTTTATCACTGCAGGATGTTCTGTTGAGTATCTCTTGAAAGATGAATTGTTACACGAACTCAGTATCAGACATTTACCAGCTGAACCATCTTCCTCAACGGACGACCTAAGGAAGTTCCTCAGACACACAGTGAAATTAGCCCGACGGGGAAGCCTCAAATCCATTGACCAGTTTGGTGTTTGTGACCAGTCTAAGGAGGTGACAATATGTACTCCAAAGGTTTCAGACATTGAAAGAGATATCCCGGATGGTAGTTGTACTGAATCTCGTCTGTTGAAAAGGTTAGTGTCTCGTAGTAATTATCTGTTGTGTAGGTTGTCAAGGGTAGTCGACCCTAATCCAGATATAGTGGTACTCAAGTCTACTTTGATTTCAATATTGATGCGTCTCGAAGGTGAATCCCTGTCAAATTATGAAACTTAATTTCTTTTAAATAAATATCTTTGACTGAGAACTCAGTCATGTTCTCAGGTTTATTAAATGTCAACTTCATCTCAAATATTAACCTGCTTGGTAACTAATTTTGAATTAATATTACACTGACATATGTAATTAAGTGTAATGCTAAACTTGCATCTATGTAATGCACTTCTATTAAAATAAAAAGGTTTGTTGCAACAAATGTATTTATTGATCTTTATTCATCTGAATGAATATAAACTGGTTTACACATTATTAACATATGTATGGTGTGTTACCATTATAAACTTCCTCTAGTAGGAAATCTTCTAATATGGAATTATGCATATTTTTGCTTAATTTTCATTAATAATAACTACCAACTGTACACATTATTATCTGTATTTGTTGTGAGTATTATTTAATTCAACACATAGTTGTTGACTTTGTTGCATCTATGAAATGCACTTCTTTAAAATAAATGGTTTGTTGTAACAAATGTATTTATTAATCTTTATTCATCTGAATGAATATAAACTGGTTTGCACATTATTAACAATATGTATGGTGTGTGACAATGATAAACTTCCACAAGCAGGGAATTTTCCAATATGTAATTATGCATATTTTTGCCAAATTTTTATTAATAAATAACTAACAACGGTACACATTAGTATCTGTATTTGTTGCGAGTATTAATTAATTGAATACATAATTGTTGACTTTAACTTCCTGACACACTTAGTGAAGAGGCGCTGATGTCAGTGACCTTTATTATTCTTTTACAAGCTGATGGATTGTAGCTTGTATACGATATCTTATGCTTTGATTTATTACTCAATTTTTATCTTGCATAGAGTAATAAATATATGAAATGTCTTGTTGATTTGGGATTTCATCTCTCTTTGTTTTCTTACGCATGGGGTGCCTAAGTATATTTATGTTGATAATGGCCCTCAATTTGTTTCTAAAGAATTTAAGGAATTAATAATTAAATATAAAGTTCCACACTTATTTTATAATCCAGTTTATCATCCCCAGACTAACCAGACGGAGCGTGTGAACCGTGAAATTGTTAGATCTCTTGCATCATATGTGCGTTCTGATCATAGAAATTGGGATAAGAACGTAGCTGAGGTGCAATGTGCTCTCAATACTGTAATCCATGATGGTACTAAATTCACCCCTTTCTTTTTGTCACATGGTAGGGAGATGATCCTGGATGGTTCACTTTATAATTTGGATTATCCTGTAGATTCTGGAAAAATTATGGTAGACAACACTTATAAATTCTCTGATTCTCTTAAAGACTTAAATACAATATTTAATAAGGTAAGGGTCAATCTTAAAAATTCACATATAAAAAATTCTCATTATTATAATTTGCGAAGGCGTCATGTCGAACTTCAAGTAGGGCAAATAGTTTTTAAAAGATGCTTTCCTCTTTCTAATGCAGCCAAACACTTCTCTGCTAAGCTAGCCCCCAAGTTCGAAAAATGTGTCATCACAGAGAAACATTCTCCTGTGGTTTTCACCCTGAAAACAGTAGAAGGTAAACCCTTAGGCCGCTGGCACATAAAAGATATAGTCAGACCAGGCGAATGTCCTACTGACTTAATAAGTTAAAATAATTTCTTTAAAGTGTTATCAAAATGTATTTCCTTTCATGACTCTTTGAGCATTCCTTAATAATATTTATTTAGATAAATCTTAATATTTATACACTTGGAAAATGATAAACACATTAACTATTTCTATGTTAAGTGTCTTGGGTAGATACTCCAAGCACTTTAAATATTTACTTTTCATTAAAATAAGCCTGTATTGTTCAATGAATACTTTCATTGAGTTGAAGCCAATAAGTCTGTATTTATCTGCAGCATAAACATTTTTGTCTAGGCAACAACTTTAAAAGTTTGATAGTACATGTAGCTACCTTTAAGTGTTAGGTCTTTCTTTTTCTTGCTTTCCTAACGCTAATCTATTTGTTCATAAATACTTAATACACCTATGGTTCCACACATTGAGTGTATTCAGCCTTGTATTAATTAATTAATACTTTCCTTTGAGTTGAAGCCATTTAAGTCTGTAATTATTTTGCAGCACTGAGCATTCTTGTTCATTTTGTCTAGGCGACAACTTAAATAAGTTAAGTGTTAGTTTTTTTTAATTTTCTAACACTGATCTATTTCTTCATAAATACTTGATACACCTATGTTTCTACACATTGAGTGTATTCAGCCTTGTATTAATTAATTAATACTTTCCTTTGAGTTGAAGCCATTTAAGTCTGTAATTATTTTGCAGCACTGAGCGTTCTTGTTCATTTTGTCTAGGCGACAACTTATAAAAAATTAATAATACATGTAGCTGCCTTGATGGGTTAGACCATTCTTTTAGATTTTTCTTGATAATAATATACTTATTAGTTTGTACTTAAATTACATACTAGAAATCTTATTCTTACATATCTGAAAATTTAATATGTAGTTGACCTACATTAATTGTCCTACTTTGTAAGACAAACAAATATATAATTTGCTTTACTTGTAATGATGTTCTATTAGAGTATAAACCTAGTGGATGATGTTGAAGTATTTTTGAAATTAGGAAATTTAAGATTAGTTATTTTAACATGATAGTATTTACACATTGGATGTACTAGTGTGTATTATGAGTTCATTGACATTGAGTGATTTCCTAGTTTGCTTTTTGAGTTCTTTTATTAAATAGCAAGAGAGATGTTATAGAAGTAACTATCTTCAGTACAGTCAGCCACAGATACTCTTTACACTTCGTATTTTTTACGAATTATTTTATTTAAAAATTTTCAATTTTTAAATAAAATAATTCTTTTCCCACCTGGAACGGTACTGTAACGTGTTATTTTTTACTATTGTTTTCAGCACAATTTAATCAACAAAATACTTTTAATTTCATTATTAATTTACCAATTTTAATTCTTGTTTACATATTCCATTAGGATTTTTTTGTTAACCTTTTTAAGTGGAAGTAAGAGTGAAGGGATCGTAACCTGTACAGCCTCAGCATTAATGCAATTTTTTTGTCTTAATTTATATTTCATAAAAGTTACTTATAACAAGATGGACATAGGGACAAAACATTTAGTTTCTGCATTCATTTAATTAACGTACAGATGGTGTTGAGTCTGTGATAGGAGTTTTAGTTGAAGTTGTAATTTAAAACTTAAATATTTCAATATACAGATCTATGGTTGTAGAGATTTGATAGGGTGAAGCCATAGACTGTAATAGTAAACCTTATCATGTTTTCATAACTAATATATACCTAATATTATCTATTAGGAGTTTACTTAAAACAAATTCTTTTGTTTTGGTTTATTAAAAGAAGTTTTCGTTTCTTTCTCCTTGTTGGTCAATTCCGCCTTTTCTTCACTCTGATACTTCCAATTCGGAACGGGACGGCTTGATCTATGGTGATCCCTCCGTGGCTATTTATTAGCTATCTCGAGTCTTGGCTGTCATTTGACGTCGGCGAGGAGGACGCGAAAGATGGGTCTTTCGGCGTTCCTCTCCTGGCGGATGTGCCGATTTAGGCCGCCGTGATATAAAATTTAGTTTTTCTTTTTTAAATGTATTTTCTTTTTAATATTTTTTAATAACGGCTTAATGCCTTAATTAATTTCATCAAGCAATCCCAGATAATGGTGAGTTGTATTTTCTTCTTTTACTCAACTTTAAAGATTTCCCCACATGTTCGTGGGATAGAAATTAAATCTTTTATACATTGTTGTAGGGTTCACGGTATACCTCGTAATCATCACAAATATAGGGCGTTTGGGCCGTTTCATCCCAACGCGACTTCATGCACCCAGCCATGCGGTGATGTAGATTGTCTTACTTATCAGCGGAAATCCCTGCCATCACCGATGGAATCTCAACGTATAAGGTGACCTCTTACAATTTATACCGTTTTGCGTGTGTGAACCACCGTATTTTGGAGGAATTAATTTTTCTTTTGATGACATTCACCTTGGGTGACGAATGGAGGATGGCTCAGCTCAACTGAACTTTTAAATGTGTAACGTGTGCAAATACCGTGCCCATTGATTTGTGGACGAATATATATATTTTTTTTGTATTTACATGTAATAATTTTAAAATGTAATTATAAACTTACATTATATTAATTTCTTGGTTTAATTTTATCACCTAACCATTTGAAGGTCTGTTTGTATTTATGTGGAGGCGCCCATATCATTAATCCTAAATATCTACATATATCACCAGGTCGGTTCGATTCCGATAAGGATTATACCCACACCCTGATCTTAGCCGGCAAATTCTTTTTTTTCTTAAATATCATAAATAGAACGCTACAACAACATATTCCACATGTTAATTTTCTTATAAAGAAAACTTAATTTCTCAGATATTTCCAAAACCCAAAATGCCGACCTCTCTGATTTTGACCCACCATCAAAAAAATTTCTTCTTCAAAATTGCTAATTTCTAGCCCAGACAGTCTTTCTTGAAGCATTGTCGACCTTATAATAATTTTTTAGTAATTTTTAACTTTGAAAAAGATCGCTCGCCAGAAGCTACAGATACAGGCAATGTCAGAAAAATTCTTAGTGAATGCTTACGTTTGGAAGGGTGGAGATTAAATTTGTTTTCAAATATATATTGTAAAATACTTAAGGGGTCAATAACATCAGGTAATGAAAACAACTTTAACGCTTTAATTTCATTAAACAAATCATTGGAGTCTATATCCTTATTATCCGATCTGTCAGTCGTTCTTCAAGAACAGTTTTTTTTGCAATTTTTTTTTAGACCCTGGCTTTTGGCGCCCCTAAAGGATGGCGCCCGTGTGCATTGCACACTTTGCACATATGGTAGCGGGGGCCCTGTATCACATGCACAAACACTCAGACCGAAACTAATTTTTGTAGGTCATACAAAATATCCGTCTCATGCGGGAATCATATTATGGGATTACGCTATCCAAACTTACAAACTCTCGCGTTTATAAGTAAGCAGTAAAATTTAGCCATTCGCTTTATATTCAGTCTGCGTAAATTTGACCACGTGTCTGATTATCGTAAGCAGTTAGGGTGGCTACCTATTCGCTTGCGTAGAAATCTACACATGCTTTCCCTTGTGTACAAAATTCTCCACTATCCCCAGTTTCCAACTTACCTACGAACCCGTTTTAAATTTTGTGCTGAAAGCTCCCGCCCCAAGCGATCCTGTGTTACTAAAAATGTCCTTGAAGTTCCTAAGTCCAATTCCGTATTTTTTCAAAAATCCTTTTCTGTTCGTGCTGCCAAGCTGTGGAATAGTTTGCCTGCTTCCATTCGTGAGAGACCATCCCTTACATCTTTCAAATGTCTTCTGAAAAAGTACTATCTGTCTAATTAATTGTATTAAATTATATAATAATTATTATATATATATATATGTATGTATGTATTTATGTATATATATATGTGTATATATTTATTTATGTGTAAGTATGTATTTGTATATATATGCTTAATGATGTGTACATATGAATAGGTTAAACACTTAATTACCCCTGCAATTTTAACATCTTGCACCACTATTTGGGTTGGCTGGAAGAGATCGCTTTTAGAGATAACTCCGCCCTTGTACACTATAAATAACAATAATTTTCATTTTTTTTTATTGTACAATAAAGTATTATATATATAGTAGGTATACAAACACGGTTATTTACCCGTATACGCGACCTTTACGTTCACAATCAGATTGACGTTAAATCATAACGCCACATCTATTAAACAGAGACAAAACCTACCTTTTTCACGGGCACACACACAAAGCTTTCCAAAAACAATAAAATAAGCTCGCTTTGTTGGCCGAGTACCTACATGTGAGAATTTATGGTGGTATAAATCACTCATATATTGATATTACATTTGATTTTAAGAGCGCCCACGCGTTTTTGAAAGAGTCGAACCGGCGAAACGCCTTTCTTTGGAGTTTTATGGCGTATAGCGGCCATTTATACACCGTTAAACTGCCTAAGGTCGGCCTCATGCGATGCTGTTTAAAGCATTTTATTTAAGTGTAACAAATATTTATTATTTATTTATTTTCATCGCTTATGCGTGACAGAATACGAGATTAGAATAATTAGAAGGGTCTCATATCTAAGTTTACGGGCCTAGTTTGAGTTTCATTTAAGAGGGTAGCTTTCAGATGGTATTTACATTTATAGTTGAACTAGCTTTCCGCCCGCGGCTTCGCCCGCCCGCGTTATATTCGAATTTCCCACAGGAAGGATATGTTTTAACAATACTGCCATACAACCTTTTACCCCCTTCTTTCAACCTTTTACAACCCTTTTCTGCTTTAAAAAGTAGCCTCTGTCCTTTCTCAGCCTCTAGACTATCTGTGTACCAAATTTCAATTAAATCGGTTCAGTGGTTTTAACAATATTTTCATACAACCTATTATCCCTCTTTTCAACCTTTTACAACCCTTTACAACCTTTTTTATATAAAAAAGTAGCTTGTGTCCTTTCTCGGACTCTAGACTATCTGTGTACCAAATTTCAATTAAATCGGTTCAGTGGTTTTAACAATATTTTCATACAACCTATTATCCCTCCTTTCAACCTTTTACAACCCTTTACAACCTTTTTTTATATAAAAAAAGTAGCCTGTGTCCTTTCTCAGGCTCTAGACTATCTGTGTACCAAATTTCATTTAAATCGGTTCAGTAGTTTTGGCGTGAAAGCGGAACAGACAGACAGAGTTACTTTCGCATTTATAATATTAGTATGGATTTGAATGAATATGCCAACTCATAAATAAAACTAAACATTTTGCAGCAATCAATTAATAACTGAATTTTGAGACTCGACTCAAAAGAAAAATCTGAACCAAACTTGTAAGATTATATAAATATATATAATAGATTGTTAACTATTTAGTAGGCTGCAAGTCACCACCTGCCATATTTAATTCAATTAGGAGGCTTTGAGAAGGCCGACCGGAGTCTCCTCCATAACCCGGTTTTCATTACCACTCACACAAAATCGGAATGCAATAGTCTACAAACGTTTTGACCACTAATGACAATAGTTTGTGTGCATCTAACTGGGTATAATCTTTAGCTGCATTTTATGATGCAAATAGAGATTAGATCAAGTTGGAACTCTACGCGTTGGATCTATATCTCCACGCACGCCTTATAAAGGACCGTGCCTTATAAAGACACGCGAAATGAAGCAACATAATAATAAAAAATGCCATATGTGCTCTCCGTCCTCTATCTCGAAAAGGGTTGAGCGTATAGAAAAAAAGTTGAGACAAAAGCAGTGGCAAATTTTTTTATCTTTAATTTTTATAATAGGTATTAAAGTGATTAAAACCATAGAAACGGGGATAATTGCAAAAAAAAAAACGATTTGACGCAGACACAAGATAATATGAGACTTTTGAGGCAACTTTTAGGACGCCAAAATAAAGCCGTATACTAGTTTCTAGCTTATTATCTCAAATTCCGAGGCTGACCCCTTTTTTTCCTAAAGTGACTGGACTAATACCCGTTTCTATACGTTGAATCTGTTCTTAACCACTTGTATTGCGTTATATCCATTTTGTCTAGTACACGCCTATTGCGCTACTTGCATCCAGCACCTTCTTGTGAAGATGATGTATTTCGTGTAATTAAAAATAACATTCGCTGCATCTAATAAAATTCAACCTTAGATGACAACTCTTAAAGTTTTCAATTATTGAGTGGAGGTGAAAAGCCTACCCGTTTTCTACATGTTGCTAGTTTTTTCAGCGATATTTGTATACTAACAGGCGATGTAAGATTGGCTGTGTAGACACAATCAGCGCAGATATTGCCTCTGTGATGCCAATTTACAGTGAGCGGGAGTGGGTAATGTATTTTATCAACAGCGTGAGCGACCCAACGAGTTTCCTCGGAGAAAACACAGCTCACTTTTATCAAGATTTACAGAACTTCTTTACGTACTTGTTCATGTTCAGCGTACATTATTTGGTTTGAACATTATTGAGTAGGTATTAGAAAAGATTAGATTTAATATCTCCAATATCAAAACACTTACAACAAAGGATCCAAGCAAATTATGTAATGTTTTATTTTATTCTATGACCCGAATGTTGTCTCTGCTCTCTGAATAATTCGTAGCTAACTACTGCTACGAAACTACTACGAGCGAAGCTTTGTTTGCCGTAGCTATAGCAGCAAATAGTAATTATCGGCCTCATAATTTGCTTGTATTTTATTTTATGTATGGAATCGGACATAATTACCGTAGCACTTGCCGCTACGGTGATATCCTGAGCACGTTTCCTACTCCTTGTGAAGATTCTCAGTCTTTGTCTCCCGAGATTGAATAAAATTCTTCATACAATCAATTTATGGTAGATTTTTTTTTCTTTATCGCATTTTATCATAAATACATACACTTTGCTTACTAATATACAAATACTATTTTATTGTAGTTAAATATGCCACTTAAAGTTAAGATATACTATCGCAGCACTTATCGCATTAAAGATAAGGTTCCTTTTGCTCTATGATCCGAATAATGATTTAGTGTGATGTGTCCCTGCTCTGTGAATGATAGTTCGTAGCTAATTACTGCAACGGACTGTGCTACGAAACTGCTCCGACATTGTAGCTAGATGCAAATTTTGGGTTTCAGGTTGAATAAAGCTCTGCATACATTCGATTTGTGGTACAAAATTTTTGTTTATCAAATTTTATGGTGATTAAGACTTACTATTTCGTTGAAATGAATTATTTATTCAATCTTTATTGCACAATATAAATAAATTACATGTCGAATAGTGCTCATGAATCACTCTCTTAAATATTTATTTACTTGTAAAATAAAAATCAAAATAATTTATTCAAAAAAAAAAATCAAAAATCAAAATAATATTTATTCAACATAGACCTTTACAGGCACTTATTGACGTCAACAAACAAAACAAAAAAAGCTTAAATAATAAAAAAAAAAAAAACAAAAACCTTGTCCGTACGTACGAATAAGGAAAAAAAAAGAAAAAATATATTGACTCGACACCTGTTCGGAAATTGGGAGAGCCTTCTCGAGAAGAACAGGCAAGAAACTCTGAAGGTCTATTTTTTATCTCCTCTTTTCAATGTTAATAATTATAATAATATAATATAAAAATACAATATAGTATAAGATACAATCATACCTAATACGATTACAGTCGTATGTATGTTTACATACACATATAAAACAATACAATATTATAAATAATGTTACCAAACATGGCTCTATGAATAGTGTCCCTATTTCCAAATACTGTGATCATTTAGATAGTCACTTACTTTATAATAACCTTTACTCATGAGTGTATTTTTGATATGGATTTTAAATTTATATAAAGGTAAATCAATGACACTTTGCGGAAGCTTGTTAAACATAGATATACATTTCCCCAAGAACGAACAGCTAGTTTTATGGAGTCTGAACATTGGAACGGCAAGTTTATTTTTGTTTCTAGTATTCACATTATGTAGATCACTGTTTTTATTGAATTTATTATAGTTTCTATATACAAAAACTAAATTATCATATATATATTGACTAGCTAAAGTTAAAATATTAATTTCTTTGAACAATTCTTTTAGGGATTCTCTAGCCGTAAACAGTAAATAGCACGAATCGCTCTTTTTTGTAAAAGGAAAATACTTTCAATGTTAGCCGCTGATCCCCATAGCAGCAGTCCATAGGACATAACACTATGAAAGTAACTGAAATAAACAATTCTTGCCGTTTCAACATTAGTTAAAAGTCTAATCTTTTTTACTGCGTACGCCGCTGAACTAAGTTTGATTGCCAAAGTTTCAATATGTGGATCCCACTGTAGTCGTGAATCTAACGTAATGCCTAAGAATTTAGTATTATTTACCAAGTCAATGACATCACCATTCATATTTAAACTAGTATCAACCTGCCTTACATTGGGCAAAGAGAATTTGATACATTTTGTTTTCTTAGAATTTAAAGACAAATTATTAGTTGTAAACCAATACAGAACTCTCGAGAGAGCACTATTTACATCGTCATAACATTCCTTTTGTCTATCAACTTTGAATAGTAAAGAAGTATCATCTGCAAACAATACTGTCTCACACGATTCTGTAATGTAGTAAGGAAGGTCATTTATATATATTAGAAACAGTAGAGGACCCAATATTGATCCCTGGGGAACCCCCATAGTTATAGGCGAGCTAGCAGATTCTGATCTATTAATAACGACTTTCTGCAATCTGTCTGATAAATAAGATTTTAAAAGGCTAACAGCTCCATCCGAGACACCATAATGTCTAAGTTTACTTAAAAGCGTTTCATGACTCACACAGTCAAACGCTTTGGAAAGGTCGCAAAACACTCCAATTACATCCCGCTTGCCCTCCATGCGTCAAAAATATGTTTCATAAGTGCAGTTCCGGCATCGGTAGTGGATCTACCTTTGGTAAAGCCGAATTGGCTTTCATGCATGAATCTGTTTGTTCTCAAACAGTAGACGACCGGATGTGGTAGGGTAGATCATCCCATAGGTAATCATGGTGACATTGAATGATGACGAAAAGAAGTTAGTGCGGTGAACAGAAATTTACAACATGAAAAGCACAGCACAATTAGGAAATCTCTTTGTTATTAGGTGACAAAAGTACCTATTATTGAGATGTTACAACTCTTTTGGTAATATGACTAAATACTTTATTCTTATTAGGAATAAGAATTAATATACTTAGAATGTGGAAGCAGATATGTAAATTAGGAAACTTCTTTGTTATTAGGTGATAAAACTACCTATTATCGAGATGTTACAACTCCTTTGGTAATATGACTAAATACATTATTCTTATTAGGAATAAGAATGAATGTATTTAGAATATGGAAGCAGATATGTAAATTAGGAAACTTCTTTGTTATTAGGTGACAAAAGTACCTATTATTGAGATGTTACAACTCTTTTGGTAATATAACTAAAATACATTATTCTTATTAGGAATACGAATTAATGTATTTAGAATATGGAAGCAGATATGTAAATTAGGAACTTCTTTGTTATTAGGTGACAAAAGTACCTATTATCGAGATGTTACAACTCTTTTGGTAAGATGACTAAATACATTATTCTTATTAGGAATAAGAATTAATATACTTAGAATGTGAAAGCAAAGATGTAAATTAGGAAACCTCTTTGTTATTAGGTGATAAAAGTACCTATTATCGAGATGTTACAACTCTTTTGGTAAGATGACTAAATTCATTATTAGTAATAAGAACTAATGTATTTAGAATGTGGAAGCAGATATGTAAATTAGGAAACTTCTTTGTTATTAGGTGATAAAAGTACCTATTATCAAGATGTTACAACTCTTTTGGTAAGATGACTAAATACATTATTATTATTAGGAATAAGACTTAATGTATTTATTTAGAATGTGGAAGAAGATATGTAAATTAGGAAACTTCTTTGTTATTAGGTGACAAAAGTACCTATTATCAAGATGTTACAACTCCTTTGGTAAAATGACTAAAGCATATTTTAAACACGTTATTTTTATTAAGAGTAAGAAGTTTTAAAAATTCTTGTTAAAACAGCATAACACTCATTAATTATTTAACTGTATCGTCTATATATTGGCTCTCACGAAAGAAAAATAAAAAGGAATGGCAGATCACATTCAATTAAAGTTTCCGTGCAGGGGTATTTGAACGCGTGAGATTTAATTAGATAGTTTAATTAAATTTTTTAATAGGAGTCTCATTGTGGACCCGGTGGCATCATTGCTTCAAGTTTAATACTGGGACTTGGAGACATGGTGTAAGGGATAAAAGATTGGATTTAAAATATATGTATATATATATATATATCTAAATGGTATATATAGTATATGGTATACGGAGTTCATATTACAAATACTAATTAGACTAAGCCCAACCAATACTGGAAAATTATGGTGAGAGGGTGCCCAAATCATTTCATGTGGTAATCCTATCATTACAAATCAGGACGTAGTAGTTTTGGTTATTTATTATTAAAATATTTAGTGGAGCGCCTGGGGGTTTTGACCTCGGAAATTGCTACAGTGAATGAATTTTTTTGGTTGAGGTGGCATTTTCTTTCTTATACTACATCTTGCAAAGTTTTACCAAAAATTTTTTTGTGCTTTCAATTTTTTCACTTTTTAATTGAAAAAAACAAAAAAATTAATATTTCAGCATATAATTTAATTTCAGAAAGCATTTATTTTTATGTACACGTAGAATTTGTCTCGAATAGGCTATAGAATATCATCTTCTAGATATACCTATGTTTATGAAGGGTTGTAGAGACCTTGGACAGGTAGATGTAAAAAAATTGGTAGACTTTTTTAAACAACGCAGCCCTTTTCCTGATACAGATACTATCATGTCCATCGCTACCGGAATTACTGGTGATAAAGATATTGATTTGTTACGATGCTTTCGAAGAAGGTTTGAAGGTAATGAAAAAAACAGAGGGACAAAATATACGCGAATTGAAATTATCAAGGAAAGATAAAATAAATCCTCTATTGGCAAAAAGTAACAAAATTAAAATTCATGACGAAGTAATTCCTGTTGATCCATTGCTGCTGTTCCAACGCATTTGTGTTCTGAAGAAAACTGATGAAGAACTGAAAAATTATATGAATTACGAACTAGCACCATATCCGCTGGCTCTATTTGAAAATGGCGAACTGCGAAAGACCAAAAAATCCACTTTCTATGAGTTATTCCCAGAACTTTCAATTAATTTGAAAAGTTTAGAAAATGTTCATTATATTATTGATGGGGGCATGTTATTACATCGTTGCAAATGGCAATTAAATGAAAGCTTTAAAATGATATGTGAGCATTATGTAAGATATTTGAAAAATAATTATAATAGTAATGTCTACGTGGTTTTCGACGGATATAAGATAGATTCTATTAAATCGGCCGAACGGAATCGTCGCGCATTGAAAAATAAATGTGCAGATATTGAATTCAACGCAGATATGCCTTTAAAAAATCGCTCAAGATAAATTTTTGTCAAATAACAATAATAAAAGTCGCTTGATAGATATGTTGAGAATAAAATTAGCTGACAACAATATTTTTACATGTCAAGCGGAAAGTGATGCAGATAAATTAATTGTTGATACAGCAATTAATTTGGAAACAAAAAATGTTGTAATACTTTCAGAAGATATTGACGTATTAGTTATATTAACGGCTTTAGCGAATGAGAGTCGTGAAATATATTTTCTAAAACCATCCCGAGGCAAGGTCAAACAAAAAATATTTTCTTCGAAGAGTCTAGAGAAATCTTTACCAAAATGTAAAGAACATATTCTTTTTTTACATTCCTTAACGGGTTGTGACACTACTTCGGCATTTTTCAGTAAAGGAAAAATTAAGTTTGCCAAAAATTTTAAAAAACATCATGATTTGCATGAATTCGCAAAAATATTTAAAAACAAAAACGAAGACTTCAATAATATATTTCAAGCAGGTGTAGCATGTATTTTGGCTTTATATGGAGCTCCTGCAAAAATCAAAGACTTGAATACATTGAGATACAATTTTTTCATTAAAGCTACAACCAAAAATACAAGTGTTATTCTGTCATCATTACCACCTACAACTGATGCCGCAATTGAACACCTGAAAAGAGTGTACCTGCAAACCCAGATATGGTTAGGAAACGACATAAATATTGGAGATTGGGGGTGGAAGTATCTCAATAACATGTTCATCCCAATAACCATGAACCAATTACCAGCACCGGATAATCTACTGCAAATGTTATTTTGCAATTGCAAAAAGGGGTGTGGAGCTGCTTGTGGATGTCGGAAGAGTGGTTTATATTGTAGTGTAGCATGTTTACATTGTAACGGAGATAGCTGCCTTAATACTTTACCTACCATTAAAATGACTGAAGTGGAAGAAAATATTTGATATATATCAATAATGTAAAATGCATTAATAAACAAAAAATTTTATTTTAAATGTTACCTTTTTTCCCGATTTTCCTTGAATTACTACATTTACTCACTTGTTATGCATATATAAAAATATACCTGAACTTAATTTTCATATACAAAATCATTTTACACAATAATATGCTTCATACTATTTGAATTATCATAATTATCCATTTTTTTTATTTTAAAATCAAAAGCATAAATTTTAAATAGGTAAACTTTTTTATTTATGTTATTAGCTAAACATTCGAATTTTTTTTTTTTTTTTCATCCACTGTAACGGAAGTCTGAGGTTTCTATGATTTTGACGCTCCAGGCGCTCCACTATTAATAGTCTTCTTAAATCTAGACGAAAAAACCTTTGTTGGTTGTACTGTTACAATAACGTCACAGGTCGTCTTCACCGAGGGGCACACGCGAGAGGGGTGATCGCCTAATGGTACCCTATCGCGAGGCTGCGTGTGCGTCTGACTACCGCACACGCCGTGGTGATGTCTCACCGTCTGGGGGACTGTCCAGGGGTACTTGGACAGTCCCTTCCTTGGCGTTGGCTCGACCAGACTTAGGTCGAGGCGGCCCCTGAGCACGTGGCGGTAGAATCGCGAAAGCGCCGCCATGTGCCCCGCAAGCGCCTAGAGAACTCAGGGGACTTTTAGCGAGTAGTCCGGTCCTGTCAGATCGGAGAGCCCCACACACGGCCGCGCCTAGCCAGCGCGGTGACACGGTGCATGAAGTGCACTTCCCCTCTAAAAAATACGTCTTTACCGAGGGGCCTACTGAGTATGTTAGGGTAATTGACCTTGGCCAAAGGCCAAAGGCCAAGAAAGGCATCCTTGGTCATTCACGCCCAGTGAGGATTGTTTGATTACATACACCTTTGAATGCCATCGCAGCTGTATGCAGATAGCCTCAAGATCTTTTCCTTTTGTAGAAGCCTCAGATAAATGTACATATTAAATTCGAAATACGAAAAACTCATGGTACATGGCAGAGTCGATCTGTGTAGCTTTAACCATTAAGGTTGCACACGCGACGAAAGCTTAAAAAATGGAGTGACTTCTCCCGTTTTCCTAAGATTTCCCTTCACTGTTCTGCTCCTATTGATTTTAGCGTGATGAAAAGTATACTGTAACCAGCTCAGGAGTATGAAGAATAATTGTACTAACTTTCTTTAAAATCCGTCGAGTAGTTTTTGTTTATATAACGGTTATACAGACAAACCGACAGACAAAAATTTTACTGATCTCATTTTTGGCATCAGTATCAATCCTTAATCACCCCCTGATAGTAATTTTTGAAATATATTAAATAGACTGACCAAAATGATTTATGATGCTGGAGTGAGTGGAGATACGGGACGAGGAAGACCTAGGCGAACATATTTCGAAGAAATCGAAAGTGTCCTCAAAAAAGGCCAGGTCAGAAGTACCCGCAATCGTCGAGCATGTATGAGGAATGTTAAGAAAGTAGATGAAGCGAAAGAGATATGTAAAGACCGTAGCAAGTGGAAAGACGTAATCTCTGCCTACCCCCATGGGAAAAAGGCGTGAGTGTATGTATGTATGTATATTGCATGTACAGAATTGACCTCTCTACAGATTTATTATAATTATTGTTGATTTTTATATACCCAGTCTCACAGTATATACTCGTAGCTACACATTTAACGTTATCTAGCCGTTCAGTTGCAGAGCGTGCCAAATATTTGAATACGGTGCCAAAGACGCCATTTTTCTTTCATTTTGGTATTGTTACTGTCTTAGTCAATACAACTATAACGACGTATTTGAAGCTACAATCGTTCAGACTACAGGGCGTGCCAATCTATAGGTACTAATATTATAAAGAAGTAAAGTTTGTGTGTTTGTATATTTGTATATTTGTTAAATTGTAAGGGGTAATCTCGGGATCTACTGAACCGATTTTAAAAATTCTTTCACCAATAGAAAGCCACATTATTGCGGAGTGTCATCATCATCATCATCATCATCATCGATTTTAAAAATTCTTTCACCAATAGAAAGCCCCATTATTGCCGAGTGTCATCATCATCATCATCATCATCATCATCATTATCATCATCATCATCATCATCATCATCATCATCGATTTTAAAAATTCTTTCACCAATAGAAAGCCACATTGTTGCGGAGTGTCATCATTATCATCATCATCATCATCATCATCATCGATTATAAAAATTATTTCACCAATAGAAAGCCCCATTATTGCTGAGTGTCATCATCATCATCATCATCATCATCATCAGCGGACGGCGCGCGATGGCTTCGGGTTTAATTCAGTTCGCTTTCGTGCTCGCTTCGGGGATTATTAATATTATGCCCAACGAAGTAGGCGCGGGTCAGCTAGTCTATTATACACACATACCTCTCAAGAAACTTAACCCTTTTTATGGCGCAGCCGCATAAAAAAGTTTTCCCGCACTACGCACAAAACAATTGCGTGCTAAAATATAATTGTGTCGCTGTGCGGTTGCAACCTGTACCCCAGCTCAAGGGTTGCACGCGCTTCAATAGCGTCGTTATCTCATTACCAAAAATCTTCATTGGTATTCAATTTCTGTTTTGTGTTACTCTTTCTAGAGATTTAATCGTGTGATTTAAGTAAATCAAAACGCTAAATCTAAAACAAGGAGTTCACTTTGTAGGCAAGAATTCACCTTGACAAAATTTGAGTTTTACAAAGCGCTAAATTTATCGCGATCATTAAACATGACATTAAACAAAAGCAGTAAACACAACATAAAAACATAGACACACAATACATAAAATACAACATAAAAACACAGCATAGAGCAAACATGGCAACACAAGCGCTGGTGTTTTAGATTTTTGAAGTCCAATTGTGTCTATTAGTGCGCAATAGAAGAAACGTTTCGTATTGACTAGGCAATGACTATCGAAATCTAAGTGCTGAACAGAGGTTCCTATTTATACAATAGACCACCTGATTTGCGGAAACACTCTGAAACACTCTCTCTAGTCCCTACACTGTAGTTATCCGTTATAAGAGTTCCCTTGCGCTGAGTTCATATGTAGTTATCTTTTGTACGGCGCTAGAAAATGGGTTTGTATTGCCATTAAGAAAAATACAAAACTAGGTTGCACATGGTTGTGAGATTTCTGGTCTCCTGTGCTATGAGTTGTTTGATTAAAAGAAAGGTAAAAAGAAAAGAATTTGAACAGAAAATTTTTGTACACAATCTCGTGTTTTGTTTATTTATGTAAAAACAAAAAGAAAAATATTTTTATTTGACTAGTAAAAAACGAATAAATATAATGTAATTGAATAAATATATAAAAAAATCGGTATTTTTAATGTAATTTATAAATATGTAATATGATTATTTTATAATATCTATATTATATACAGGGTTACAGGTTAAGTCGACCTATTCCCGTTAAGAGCGTGTAGTTTACATAGTTTCTGACTATTTTGATTATGAAACACCCTGTCCTAAATCTAACCGTTTTTGAGATAATTGCATTTAATTGATTTTTATATAAATATCCGATTTTCGGCTATCAGCTGAGATATCATCAAATGTGTGAGTGTTATTATTACTATTATTCGTTTTTTACTTGTACAATAAGATGCTTTTAAAGTTAAAAGTTATCACTGATTCCCAAAATGATTCATATCGACCCCTGGGCTATGATAACCTGCAAGGGGTCTATGTCAGCGACACAAAAAGGACATTGTTCCGGCTCCATACATGTTCTGCCTAAGAACCGTTCGAATCGAAAGTGACTTATATAAACTCTTAAAATTATATGGAATCCTATGAAATAAGTTTTCACGAACGTACACTTCCGGAAACTAAAATAATTACGAAAAAGTTAATATTTTAAGGTTATAAATAAAAAATAACCAACCTTGCGTGAAATATCAGAGTAGTAATATCAAAGTAATATTAACAATATTATGTACAGCTATATATGTTCTCTTCTAGAACTAGGAAAGGACTACTCTACTAGATACTAGGAAAAGAGATAGTACCTAGTCAAGTTTAAGATAATTCTTTGACAATTTTATCATTTTACAAAATCCAGTCCTTTACACACATCCTAGTCTACCAAGTAGCTACGCAATGTAATCGGAGTCCCGTAATCAAGCCAAAGTTGTTAGAATAAAACCATGAAACGCGTAGAAAATCACAAAAGAAACGATAGTCACAAAGCAATCCAAAATTAAAAGAAACGGACACAGATAAAGTATGAAGTACACCAGTGTTGCCAATTACGAAAACTATAATACTTGAATGCCAAGCTAGAAATTCGTGATTTCGCTTAAAAAATATATAATACTAGTTTTTTTCTACCTAGTCAATTTAGGTTTTTAAATGAATAAAGTGTTATCAACTAATTTTAATAACCGACTTCAAAAAGGAGGAGGTTTTCAATTCGATCCGTATTTACCGAAATCGCGAAAACTTCCGAAACTGGCAGCACTGGCTGACGGAAAACATTTTATACAGCATCAATAATTGTGACCCAACTTTTTATTTGGAATTTATTTATTTGAAGTGTCCGTGGAATACTAAAATATGTTTCAAATAATGTAAAAATAAATAAAAATTATAGTATAATTTATATTCACACCGGTTCTTAGGCCAAAATTGAACAATGTCCTTTGGGGGTCCATGAAATGAAAACGGAGGTCCACGATAATGCATCTCAACATACACTGATAGTACCTATTTACTAACAATTATACTATCTTCTAATATAAAGACATATACATTATTTATAAAAGTAAAAGATATGACATCCTATTTAGCCCTAAAACTCCAATTTATCTGAAGTCGCGTTTCATATTCCTCGGGTCCACTCATAGTCGTGACTTACGCTCATCAAGCAACCTTACATTACAAATTCCAACTCATCGCACCAACTTCTCCTCCGAATCATTTACAGTTACTGCGATTCGTCTATGGAATGATCTGCCTTTCCATATTCGAGCATCTGCTAGTAAACTCACGTTTAAGAGATTGGTTCGTGGACACTATCTCGAATCACTGACTTAAGCACCTCATTTTCGAGCTATAGTAATTAATTGATTATCTATTATATAATATATATTTATGTAGCTATGTATATATGTATCTATTAGGTAGTTAGTTGTTATTTTAATTTGTGATGACCTTATTGTAAGTTATTATATGTATCTGCGCCACTTACACTTGGAACTACTAGCCATTCGGTTGACTGGTAGAGAATGCCTTGTTGCATTAAGTCCGCCAATTGTACCCAGTTTTTGTTGTGCAATAAAGTTTAAATAAATAAATAAGTACCTATTAGGTAATAAAGTTATTATAAATGTTTATAAAACTGTAACATATAGGCATTCAATATAAGTAGATAGTCTACTCAAAACCGAACGACATGGCAAAGCGTCTACGACACAAAAAAGTTTGGGAACCTCTGATTTAGATGGTTTAAAAAAGTCCATATTAAAGTATGTTGATTGCATTCTATTGATAGTATAGACGTCATTTAAACATGTTCATTTATCGTTATAACTAACTTACATTTACATATGTATCTTATAAGATTTGTTTTAGTACACTGAGGAAAAATATAGCTAACAAAGCCACAATAAAAACGTTGTCAATATTTTTTTGTATTTGCATCAAAATACATAGGTAAAGAATATAAATTAATTTATCTATGGCCACAAAGTTTTTATTGTCAAACTTTTATGAATCTGTGGACAATACGTTATTTGTCATTTTATTTAAGTTATAGTATTATTAACACTGTCGCAACTTTACGTTGTCAACGATTTCCATATTTTGTCGATCTATCAAAATTTAAAATTGTTTGATTCACAAAAGAAAATAATAGCAAAGTGCCTTTTGTGCTGAGATACATTTTTAATTATTAACTTTGGCGTATTGACAAAGTAAGTGGCATGAATTGGCGGCGGGGGGAGTTAATGATTTAACGAACTTTGTCAGTTGATCGAAGTTTTATTATGATTTTGTTTCATTTGCCTGTGATCGTTGAGCGCGTGTGAATATATCATTTCGTTTTTAGCGGTTTAAACACCTGACAGGATTACAATAAATTGCTATAATTCCTTTGGTGGACCAAATCAGTATACCGGTACCGGTTACGTGCTACGAATCAAAAATCACATAGGTTTTTAACCACTTTGAGAACTATTTTAATGAGTGACAATTGCGAGATATTCAATATGGACGACGAAGCCCTAAGGGTATTTTTAATAAATGCCGGACTTAGTCATCTGACAAATAAAATGTTGGGTAAGTACCACCCTTGTTATCCTGTTACCCATAAAGTGTAGTAGCAACCTGTTTCCACTAAAGTTTTATAAAGTGGTATGACACAATAATATCATGAGTATAATATTCATGCCATAGTCATACTTTGCTGTTCTGCGTAGTAGTTTTATCATTGATTTTGTTAATTTCAGAAGAAAACATGACGCTTGACTTCCTCCTTCAAGCAAATGGCGACGAACTAGCGCTCTTAACCACAAAAGTAGTGGGTAAAATTAAGTTACGATGTGCCATGTGAAAAATATGTTAAAGAATATGTTTGTATGTTAATATATGCATAGACTTTAGAAGTTGTGATTTGAAGGCATTTGTCTCTGTTAGTTTTAAGGATAGGTAATACATAAAGACTGTCGTGCATAATTCGTAATAAGCCATTACTAAACTTAAAAGGAGAAAACCATTTTAATAGCTATACTATATGTTTTTTATATTAATTTTTATTGTAAATTATTAAGAATAGTTGTGATGTGCAAACTTGAAACCTAACAATTAATTTGCTTACAGGCTAAAATTTACATAAAGAAAAAAATGTCTGCATTTTTCTTTTTTTTTTCTCTGCTTAAAAAGCAAAGTCTAAAACACAAACCAATATGTATTATGTTAATAAATATTGTTAATAAATATTATTGGTTAGTATAAGGTGGTTTTATATGGCAATAAAAATAATTAACTATGATTATGTTTTCTTTAAATTTTCTGAACTCTGACCCAATGAAAATTCACTGCCACTAATAATAGAATGTCTCCTAAGTAGGTCACATTTTGAATCCTTTTTATATTTTTGCGTTGGTGTCAGCTTCTCCAGTATACCCACCTTTTTGCTACTCTGACAAAGGTAGTGCACTCTTCTGAACCTCTTATACAGGTAATTTGTAAGACGTTGGCTTTAATTCAAAATAATAACCTACTGATAATTAGTAGTGCATACCCCAAATATGAAGCAAATCGGTTGACCTTAAATATTTGCTGTTCTGTACATTTTGGATACGTTACACTTGTATGGAACAGAAAATGTTTTAAGGTCTACTTCGATTTGCCTCTTAATTGGGGCATGCATTATTAATCATCAGTAGATTATTATTTAAAATTAAAGCCAACGTCTTACAAATCAGTTTCAGAAGCGTGTGCTTCCTTTGTTAGGGTAGCAAGGTTGGTATACTGGAGTAGTTGACTGTTTTGCCATATTGACAAAACAGAAAGTCACCTTAGCAAAGTAAAATTGTTAAAACAACAAAATAAAATTTTGCTCTTCTCACAAAGTTAATAAAAATTGTATTTGTAACAACGTTTAACATTGCTAATAAATGTTGTTATAATCACAATAAACATCTGACAATAAAAACTTTGTATCTATATCAATTTGCTTTAAACGGTTGTGTGGGGTTAAAGTTTTTTTGATACAATGACAATAATTTTCTCTCAGTGTAGTTTAATTCTTATCTCAAAGTTACAGCTACTTTCATAGTGTTATGTTCTATGGACTGCTGCTATGGGGATCAGCGGCTAACATTGAAAGTATTTTCCTTTTACAAAAAAGAGCGATTCGTGCTATTTACTGTTTACGGGCTAGAGAATCCCTAAAAGAATTGTTCAAAGAAATTAATATTTTAACTTTAGCTAGTCAATAATGATAATTTAGTTTTTGTATATAGAAACTATAATAAATTCAATAAAAACAGTGATCTACATAATGTGAATACTAGAAACAAAAATAAACTTGCCGTTCCAATGTTCAGACTCCATAAAACTAGCTGTTCGTTCTTGGGGAAATGTATATCTATGTTTAACAAACATCCGCAAGGTGTCATTGATTTGCCTTTATATAAATTTAAAAACCATATCAAAAAGACACTCATGAGTAAAGGTTATTATAAAGTAAGTGACTATCTTAATGATCACAGTATTTGGGAATAGGGACACTATTCATAGAGCCATGTTTGGTAACAACATTATAATATTGTATTATTTTTGTATGTAAACATACATACGACTGTAATCGTATTAGGTATGATTGTATCTTATACTATATTGTATTTTTATATTATATTATTATAATTATTAACATTGAAAAGAGGAGATAAAAAATAAACCTTCAGAGTTTCTTGCCTGTTCTTCTCGAGAAGGCTCTCCCAATTTCCGAACAGGTGTCGAGTCAATATATTTTTTCTTTTTTTTTTTTCCTTATTCGTACGTACAAACAAGGTTTTTGATTTTTTTTTATTTAAGCTTTTTTTTGTTTTGTTTGTTGACGTCAATAAGTGCCTGTAAAGGTCTATGTTGAATAAATATTATTTTGATTTTATTTTGATTTTGATTTTGATTTTGACATCACTAGATAAGTCATTATGTATAGATTTTTAAATCAAAATCAAAATTAACTATATGCAAATATGACTTTATAGAAAGCTCTTTTGTGTCTTCCAATTTTTTTTCTTATTTCAGTACATACTGTGTATTATAGTTAAGTTGTAACAAGTGGATACATTAAAATTTCAGCACAAACGCCATCGGACGGACCTACGCTGCAGGCGCGGATGGCTACATTCAGCTCTACTTTGAGTGTGCATGTGGAAGGCACGACAACGGAAGGTTCTACAGCTTGCCTGCTAACGGATCAGGCGTAGTTCCAGGCCGTTAGGGTCTAACGAAAAGAAGAGTCGACGCAAATTGAGCACGCGTCTACTGGCACGGACGCCTATACAAAAGTAGAGACTAGGAACAGAGGTGTTTAGTTTCAGATATAAAAATCTATTTGTGGATTAAAAATAATTCTTTAAGTATTTGAAGATTACTTGCAAAGATATTTTTGTAAAAATAGGCTTTATTCAAATAGCAGAAAGATTCAAATGGTCGTGTGCCTTAGTAATATAAATGAGACTAAATAGTCATTAAGCGACATTACTACTGCTAAGAACCTTTAGTAAATCTTAGTTAATGGACGCTGCGACCATTTTTGGGCGAGTAATCGTCCAAATGTTTTGTTTTTGCACTGACAGCCGGCTTAATGGTTGCGTATTGCGTTTCGCAAATCAGCTGCCAACAAATGAAAGCTACGGGCTTAGTAGATAATTGATAGATGAAAGAAAAGCAACATGGACAAGTTTCTATCTTAAAGATTATTGCTTGACTAGCTGGTGCTCGCGACTTTGTCTACGCAGGACACTTGTCATATTTCGGACAATTCACATTATTACCATACTATGTGGTAAAACAAAGTCGTTTTTTTCTGTACCCTATGTATGCTTAAATCCTTAATATTACGTAACGGATTTTGATGTGGTTTTTTTTAATAGATAGAGTGATTGAAGAGGAAGGTGTATCTTATATATAAAAATGAATCGCAAAATGTGTTGGTAAGCTCATAACTCAACAACGCCTGGACCAATTTGGCCAATTCTTTTTTGTTAATGTTCGTTGAAGTTCAAGGAGGGTTTTTACAATGAGGAAAATTCGAATAATTATTGGAAATACCCTAAAAACAGCCCTTTTATTTTCCCATGCAAACGTTTTCTAACTAAAACGTACAGTCGAATTAAGCTTTATTGTTATTGTACAAAGTTCATATTGCAAGCACTCACTGTTGTCTAAGCAATGAAGGTGTGTTCCTAACATCAAAGAGTCAATTTGCGCTTTATTAACGCTACATATAGTAGAAATTCAATCATATCTATCAAAACAGTGTGCGTGCGTGCGTTGGAGCACAGAATACATCGTTGGAGGATTTAATGTCACGTTCCAAAATTGAATAGACACAAAATGTAATAGGTCATTTAGACTTTTTTTGCGATTTGGTTGGCTATGCGACATTATCTATAAAATAATTAGGAACAAAAAACTGCCACTGTACAAATCTTTTTGACAGGACGAAGTCTGTCGGGTCCGCTAGTTTGTAAATAAAATAATAAAAAAAATACATCATCAATTAAATACCTTCGTCTTCCATTAATTTTTATTTCCGTTGTTGGAATGTGGTGATTACCATAAGGGGTGACGCGCGATACTATGATTACCCACCCCAATCTGCTCATAAAAAACGCGTCTGACTACGCTAAATACGTACTGTCCGACCCGCCCAACCAAATCTCAAAGTTAAATAGGCTACTCCAGTCGGTTTCTGCGTCGCCGAGCATCACACGCATGTAAGTAGCTTACACACAATACTAGTAGTTAGTTTAACTTTTCATTAAGTGCATAAGCGTACATACTAAGTTAATCGGACCACTCTGGTAACCGATTTTATTTCAGAGCGTATGTACTCTCCTGAGGCTGCGTGATGCACTGGCCACCGCTCTGGAGGGCGGGCGCTTTAGTTTATAATAATAAGTCTTTATTAAAAAACACCGAGTTACATGGCCCAACATATTTTAAAACTATGTTGATATAGCATAAAAATGGGCGTTCAAATCAGGTACCGGCGGATTAGGTCCTAGGTCTTCTGCCGCCGAGCGGGGTCGGGAGATGGCCGATCCCGCTCGAAGAAGGCGGCGCCGGGCTCGGTAGCACAGCTGCGGCGCCGCCGCGGGTCGCCGGCGGGCGCGAGGAAGTCGCGACTGCTACGGCGACCCGGGATGGACCACGCCCCTTCCGTGGCCGGGGGGTCGTCGGTGGAGGAGACCGGGGGAGGTAATTTAAAAGGCCGGCAACGCGCTCGTGACTCCTCTGGTGTTGCGGGCGTTCATGGGCGGCGGTAATTGCTTACCATCAGGTGATCCGTCTGCTCGTTTGCCCAATATCACATAAAAAAAAAGTGTAGCCTCCCCCGAGGAGGGCTCCCCTCTAGGCAGGGGAGCGGAGGCTGGGGGTTCCCGGAAGTAGCTTGATGTTCCCGGGGGCTCCCTACATGCCTGAGGAAGGTCATCCCTGAGGTTTTTAGTGGGTAGGCCTCCCCCTTCTGGGGAGGAGAGCCCCACATAACCGCCGGCTCGCCACAGTAGTCGCCGGGGTATGCAATTTAATGCATTTTCCTCAGGGGAACAAAAAAAAAAAAGGTCCTAGTTCTTCTGCCAGACCAAAGGCTGTAGGTAGTGTTTAGTTGGTAGACTATCCTTCTGCTCGTCGGAGTCGCGTCGAAGCCATACCATTCGGTAGTCCCCGCGACTTCTGGTGAAATTAAGAGAAGGAACACGACAAATCTATTACTTATACCTATCTGCGTAAGATTCGTTTCGTGCTATTTTGTTATCGACTATTAACAGGCGCTTAAACGCCGTAAAAAAAATAATTTTAAACCTACATATCGACAGCCCGAATCAGATAACTGTCGTCACTGATAATAGATAGATAGATAAAATTTTAATTACGAAACATCCTCATCACACACAAATAAAGGAACACAAAGAAACTAAAATAACATTTTCTTGGTGATTGGAATCAGTGATTGGAATTTTTCACAATAGGATGTGAGCAAAGCACTGGTATTCTGCTACAACCCGAGGGTTTTGTGCTTACCAATAATTTGGGAATATTTTGCATAAAATAAAACATTACTGTGTCGTCACTGGTTAAGAGAATGTCATGACAGCTGAAGTAATGCATTGGAATTTAGTCGTGCATTGTCTTGTTCAACGAGGTGTTTTGCATAGCTTGGTGGAACATTTTAATATTGTATAGAACTTTTTCATCTGATAGGGATTTAAATTAGAAATATCGAGTAAAACAGAATAGTAAGAATAAAAGTACAACATAATGTGTCACTTTTTTTTTAATAAAATAGGCAAAGGAGCTTAGCTCGCCGTATAAGATGACTTTATTTTTATTACCTGTTGTGGATTTTTGAATGAGCTGTACTTTAAATTTAAAAAGTTGAAGCTTACGAATAATTCTATTATCGTGCGAATTTTAAAATACGTCGGTGTATATTTTGTTTGCGCAAATTAGAAGTTTCAATTTTGCACTGCTGCCAATAATTGCAGACCTGAGTATTTGATGTTAACTTCAAAATGGCGTCTTCACGTGTTCCTGATTAAAACGATAGGGGAATGGTCTTGTAAGGGACCCGTTTTTTGCTCAGAACGAGAATGCAGACTTAGCCTCTTATTCATTCGTGTGTGTGCACACTGTTTTCCATTACAGCAACAATAAAGGCGGGACATCGCAAGAAATGACACAACGTTGATTCAGAATCACTTAATTAATAAAATTAGGCAAACCCGAATAAATCAGGCGGAATATTCGATAAGTGATGTTCCCGGCGCGATAGAGTCGTTATCGCCCCCACAGATGGACAAAAGAAGCTATAATTCAGGGTCCTTTGTCCAGACGGACGCTATCTCGGTCGGGGTGTGTTAATGTTGCCAAGATTATGCAGGGGCGCGGACTTTAGGTAGGTAAGTAACAGTACATCTTAGTTGACGATATAGTAACAGCATAATAGACAAAAAAGTTTATGCAATCGCCATTTTCTCGTCCGAGATTGTTCCCCTTTTTATCGAAATAGCTCTTTCATGCTAACCGTACAGGCTACAAAAAACTAGAGGTTCGCTTATGTATAAATTTTTATAACAAGATTCCATATAGTGTAGCTGAATTGCTAATGCGTAAGGGCTTTTACAAAGTCGATGATGATTATTTAAATGATGCCAATGCTTGGTGTTGATTTGAAGACATTACATACCAAATTGTAAATATTTGTCTTCCCGTATAAATTGTAAACACATATGTACTAACGGGGTCTTTCGCGCCTTACCACTTTTTTAGAAATATTCGTGTGCAAGCGGCTCGCACCGGGCACGACTACACGATCCGTAGCTATCCCTGATTGGTTACGTATTTTACTACGATTTACTACGACCATTCTTATACCAAAAGAGATTTCAAACAAACGATTTTGAAATCTCTTTTGGTATCAGTCTGCTTTACGTCTTCGTGGATTGTTGACGTTTCTGCTGCTGTTAGTTTCTGTGCTCGCTACGACCTCTGCTTTCATACCGGACTGATCGATTTTGTTTTGTGTCGACTACTGCTACTGTTTCATTGCCTTTTATTGACTTATGCACGATTAAGGGCCATGGCCTCACGAAATCTTTCTGTTGAAGAAAGAGCAAGAATAGTTGCTCTTCATGAACTCGGCAGGAATATTACGCAAATTTCGCAAGAGCTTGGTTTCTCGGTAAGTATTATATAAATGTTTAAAAATTATAAAAATTAAATCTTATAAAGATGTCATTACTTTTTTATTTAACATATAGATGTACTTCTACGAGTAGCTATTAGTACTTAGCGGTCAAGTGGCGTTTTGAAATTGAAACCGTTTCATATACAAATAGTCAATATCTAATACGCAGTCAATATGTATGGATTTTTTGTCCAGTTATAAGTCGGTCCCAAAATAATAGTGTTTGTATTCATGAGTAGAATCTTATAAGCTGATAAGTTTCTTGCACCCTTTCTTCTTATCAGCTAAAAAATACGTCCTGAGTGGGTGGTAGGACAAAAAATTTTGGACGATTCAAAACAGCTTTCTATAAAGTCATATTTGAATAAAGTTCATTTCGATTTTGATTTTATAGAGAGTCACTAACTTAGTCACCTAAAGAGCATTTTAAAGTTAATATACTACATAATTCAAGATAAAATAAAGGACCCAGAATTGAGCCTTGTTCAATCCAATTGTATTGCTTACTTACGGCATTTAGTCTCTCTTTAGCCGGCAAAATTTTTCAGGTTTGTCATAGTAATTACATATAGACGTTAATTAAGGTATTGATTCCCATTTTAGCGGAAATAAACACACAATTTATACACATCGCCATGATTGCTCCCAGAATCGGTAATAAGGAACCAGGAGTGTTAATGTGTATTAATGGAAATTTTGTGTTAATCCAATTCTGCTTTGTACGTCGTTGCTTAATGCCGAATCTGCTCGATTATTACATTAATGGTAATTTATATTTAACTAATCGATAAGAGCATCGTTCGATCGTTCGTGTTCTTTTTATGACAATAATTTTGGGTCTGTCGATCTTTTTATGGTAAATATTGATATGTTTAAGAGCAGTATTTGTGCTATTATCCGCGACCCATATAGCATTGCCGGTTGCCGAAAATTATGAGTTAATTAAGTCAGCCTTTTTTTTTTTTTTGTTCCCCTGGGGAAAATGCATTAAATTGCATACCTCGGCTGTGGCGAGCCGGCGGTTATGTGGGGCTCTCCTCCCCAGAAGGAGAAGGCATCTCAGGCAAGGAGAAGGCCTCCTCAGGCATGAAGGGAGCCCCCGGGAACTTACCAAGCTACTTCCGGGAACCCCCAGCCTCCGCTCCCCCGTCGATACAGGGGAGCCCTCCTCGGGGGTGGCTACACTACCTCCCCCGGTCTCCTCCACCGACGACGCCCCCCGGCCACGGAAGGGGCGTAGTCCATCCCGGGTCGCCGTAGCGGTCGCGACATCGCGCCCGCCGGCGACCGCGGTAATTAAGTCAGCCTGGAAGTAAAAAAAAATATATCTATATATATAAAAATGAATTGCTGTTCGTTAGTCTCGCTAAAACTCGAGAACGGCTGGGCCGATTGAGCTGATTTTGGTTTTAAAATGTTTGTCGTAGTCCAGGGTAGGTCTAAACGGTGAGCAAATAAGGAAAAATTGCGAGTAAGATAGAGTAAGACGACAATTTCATTTTCCCATATAAAAGTTGATCACTTACTTTCTGTCAAACATTTGACGGTATTTGTACTCTCAGTTCCACTCGAATTGAAGAACGCATTAAAACAAGACTTTTGAATCGACAACATAATATCAACTTTGCTTATAACATCGAGTATTTAAATTTCAAAATATAAAAATAATTAATGTGTTGACATATTTGATGGGTGCCAACCTATTGTCTATGGTAAAATGTCACTTGAAATGTAAACGCCTCTTTGCTGTGCACCTATACTATAATTCTTTAATATTCCTAAAAATCTAAAAGCAACAAATTTCAATAAAATTAAAAAAGTATTGTGTCGTGTGTTTGTGACTTACTAAATATGCCTCCAATAATAAGGCGGTACGAAGTTCACCGGGTCAGCTATCTTATATATAAAAATGAATAAAAAAGAAAAAAGTGACGTTAGTTCTGTCAAACAAATTTAATGTCATCATATGTCATTTCAAGTAGGAACAAAAAACTGCCACTTTACAAATCTTTTTGACAGGACGAAGTCTGTCGGGTCCGCTAGTATATTATAAATGTTTATAAACTTTGTAACTTGTAGGATGTAGGCATTCAATATCAGGTAAGTAGGGGGTCCACACAAAACCGCGAAACATGGCAAAGGGTCTATGTCATAAAAATGTTTGGGAACCTCCGATTTAAATACATCGATAAATACACAAATCAAAATACAAATTGCATTTACCTTAATTTAATTATATTCACTATTACTTTAACTGAATGGGATTTAGTATCTTTCACGACAACGTTTCTCTTGAAGGTTAATCAGGGTATTAATTCCCATGTTACGAAAATAAACACATGATTTATACAAATCGCCATGATTTCTCCTAAAATCAATAACGAGGAACCAGGAGTAAATTTTTAAATTATTCTTTACTAGCTTTCTGCCCGCGGCTTCGCCTGCGTGGATTTCGGGATTGGATCTACAGAGGGTTAAGGGTCATAGCTTTTGCCCACGGCTACATATGCGCGGAAGTCGGTTTATGGCACGAAGGTTTCATCGCGCTTCCCGTGGGACTATCCGTTTTTCTGAGATAAAAAATACCGCAAAGCCTTGCTCAAGAATCACTCTATCTATTGATGAAAACCGCATGAAGATCTGTGTGTAGTTTTTGAGCGAAGCCTTTATTGCGCATCCCGTGGGATCTGTCGATTTTTCCGGGATAAAAAGTAGCCTATGTTACTCAGGATAATTTAGCTTTCCAAAAGTGAAAGAATTTTTGAAATCGGTCCAGTAGTTTCGGAGCCTATTCATTACAAACAAACAAAACAAACAAACAAATCTTTCCTCTTTATAATATTAGTATAGATATCGCACGATATACGCATTTTCATATCTTGTGTCGATCCTATGGGGGCTGACTAGCTATTACCTTTCTGTTTAAGTTTGGTTAACATGTTAAAAGCATTATTGTGTTCAGACAATTAGGTATGACAGCCGGCTCTGCAGTTTCTGGAAGATATAAATGAAGTTATTATAATCTTCAGTTACCGCTAGTTCTACGTCGTATTCGAAATCCACTAATACAATTAGCAACTAATTGTGACTGCACCCACGACATCTACGACACAAAGAAGTTTGGGAACTTCTGTTCTAATGTATCGATAAAAACTTTTATTCAGAACACAAAGCTGTTTGATAGATTCCAACTAGATTATCAATTAAGGGGTAATTTGACGCTGTGAGTACGCGCTCGATGCACGACAATTGAATCGGGGTCTTAATAAAACGAATCAGCTCAGTTAGGTGCTTAGAGAACTTGGAACTTGGAGAAGCCGATGGCATTCGAAGCACGTATCTCCTTGCAGTTTTTACGACCAGCTCTGGTGCCATGCCAATTTCGCGACGGTATGCGAGAATCGATAGAACCTGTTAGTACAGCGTTTTAATTAAATGAATAGTTATTTGATCTTTATTTTAGATCCATAAATGGAGGAACTTTTTATATATCTGTCTAGTTTTTTTTTATAGTACAAAACGTGTCAAATTCGAAAGGGGGCGTCCATAAATTACGTGAGGTGTTTTTTGAAAGTTTCTGAATGGTGAGATGTCGTGAGATTCTTCAAAATGTGTGTTTCTCACGTAAAGGCGTTAGAATATTATTGAAAAAAGAAAAAAATATATTTACGACTCGTTAAGACTAGTAAGTAATCAATATTGCGGAGAGTTATTAAAGTGTAATAACAATTTAACAATAGAATAGTTAATTGAACGTAAATAGTTTTCTTTTGTTCTTATCAGAAAAAAAATTGCGTGATATTTGTCAAGACCCCTCCCCCCTCTCCAACGTAAGATTAGATGAGATTTGACTCGACCCCTCCCCCTTAAATATCTCACGTAATTTATGGACGCCCCAAAAAAGTAATATAATAATAATAAAAAAAAAACCAACTTGAAAAATATATATAACATATGTGGTACAACTTATAATTTTGTATATTTTATACTATATATATTTGACACGTACGTTAATTACTATGTTTTCATTTTTTTAACACTACTTAACTGTCTTTATATTTAAGTTTCGTTATGTTGCAATACTACTGAGGCCTATTCAAATAACATTATTTTAAGATTTTAGTAATATGCCTAATACATGCTATACCATTTTATGCAGCTGAAGAGACGTAGAAGTTTTTAAAATTATTTGCAGAACAAGTTCCATACATTTACTTTTTTAAAAGCACTTCAAAGTTAGAAACTATCAGTAAAAACTATTAACTACTCGTATAACTTTTGTCGAGCAATTTTTGGCAGATATTAGTAGTGTGTTCACATTTTTTTGATCATTTTTATTAATTGACATGTCTTCTAAGTAGATAAAAAAAAATACCTTAGGAGTCCTAATCACGGAAAAATCGTCTAAAAAGGCAAAAAAAAAAAAGTATTTCTAAAAAAAATCTTTAATGTATAATATCAGAAATGACCTAAATAATAACGTCCTTCAATATTCAGTACGACTTTCCCTGTAAAAGTATATGTTAAAAATATAGTACATTTCAGTTTTAATAAGTTTCGATTTTAGTTTCAGTTGACATAGCGAGAGCGAAATTTCCATTTCGGCTAAAGAATCAGTTTCGGTCGGACCCTAAAAATCTATACATATAAATAAAATAAGAGTGTAGTTTGTCTGTTTGTTCCTGCTTATCTCTGAAATAGCTGGACTGTTTTCAACGGGATTTTATTTGGTAGATAGCTGACGTAATAAAGAGTAAATAAGGTTACTTTTATTTTAGAAAAATAATGTTGCAATATCCAAGTACAATCCAGCACCGCGCGCAGATCATGTGCACGTCGCGTAAAAAAAAATTAAAAGCCATATCAAAGACCGTTCAGTGATTGAATGAAGAAAATGTTATTGGCACAAATAACTTGACGCACGATTTCTTAGGAAAAGTTAAAGGGAGAGATTTGATATCTCGAAAATATCCTATGATATTAAAGCTGAATGATTTTGGAATAATAAGCATGTTCTTAATATGAAAAATACTACAAAACATGGTGTTTGTGTAAAGGAAGAAGACACGAACGTATCTGAAGACATACAGTTATTTATTTATTCTTTATAGCATCAGTCAATCGAAGGTATGTAAAAAAATCAAAATTGTATTACATAATGCGAAAGTAACTCTGTCTGTCTGTCTTTTACGCTTTCCCGCTTAAACCTTGCAACCGATTTTGATGAAATTTGGTACAGACAATCTTTAGACTCTGAGACAGAACATAGGCTACTTTGTATTTCGAAAAAAAAAAGGAAGGGTGTCATGAAACGGAGCTCATTTCTATTGTTTGTTTTTTATACTTTTATGGCACTTTTGTTTATCGATGGTTTTTGGATGTCATGGTGATTTTTGAGTTGTTATATTTTTTACGTACATAATTATAAGGTGCAAAGAAATGCCGTCGCCTTTTATTTATCTATAACAAAGATTTATCATTTACAAAGGGGTTGAAATAGAGGTTGAAAGTTTGTATGGGATTTGTTAATTTTAAAAGATAAAACCACGAAACTTTATATTTGAGCACTTGATAAGAAATCATTAAACATTTGTTCTAGCATATTTGAAATTTCGACCAGCTAGGGGGTGAAATAAGGGTTGAAAGTTAGTATGCAAGTTCGTCAAATATCACGTCATAGGAAACAAAACAAACAAAATATTTTTGTACACAACGTGAGGCTGGCTCCTTAAGTCTCTTAGACACAAGGGACCAGGATTGACAAATACTAATTTCACGCGGGCGAAGCCGCGGGCGGAAGCTAGTTACTTAATTAAAAATCCGTGTCAGATAGTATTTAATGTCCCCCACTATAGGGGGTGAGAGGAGCTCGTGATAGACGAGCAAACGTCGACAAGGTTGTGGAAGTTTCCGCAAGGGTTCCCACTACCTTGACTGGTAGTAGCAAGTCCGCGTAGAGTCTGACATCACCTCGCGACTTTCCTGAGTCACAGGGGTAAGGTTGTGCATTTTCCACAAAAAGGTAGTATTTGGTGTGCTTTGGTAGTACTTCTAGCACAGCCTTTTAAATGCAAATTTAATGGATGCTACATCTATACAGAGACGATATTACGAGTACTAAGACAAATCGCTGAACAGTAAATAAAGATTAATAGACACTAGAGCGATTTATATGGGTTTTTTTTTTATGGTAAGCTGGCATGTGAATTTCTCCTTACGAAATTCACATTTCAATTTCTTAATTGGAATCAGGATTTAAGATTGTAGAGAGATTTAAAGTTGAAAAGGACTTTGAACAACGTGCTAACAATTCCAAAATTTAATTCCCTCAAGTTAAAGCGCTCAATTATTCGTTTTCCTCTCCCGATTCTGTCACATAAAAATAAACAAGGTTCATAATAAATCATCCACAGGCCCTACGATAAACCCTTTCCCGTTTGACGCTGTCAATTAGCAAGCAGTATGAATTTAAGGATAGGATTAAGTACATACACTTCCATCAATCATGGTAGATTTGTCAATCATTTTGTCGCAATATGTCTCCAAAAACCAATGAACCGCCGTGCATGTTACGGGTGGAAAATTTTATTTATTTATATTATTACTAGCTTTTGCCCGCGACTTCGTTCGCGTGGACTTCAGGTTCGTCCCGTCTAGTCTAGTAATAAGTAAGAAATACGGTAACTAAGCACTGCAGAGCCCTAATCATAGCCCTATAGGTAGCTACTGCAGTATGCTCCTATAAACTACATTTAACGATCTTTTTCCTTTTGTGGGTTATTCCTAAGAGATAAACATATACCATCACGGACTTTTTTGAGGACCTTTTTAAGTTGTACAATACTGTAGTAAATTGTTTTGATCTATCTTGTAGGATTCAGTCAGGGTTTGCAATGTAAGCGCAAAAAATGTGTTTTTTTACGACCTCATAGAAACCTCAAAAATTGTAGCCTATGTGTTATTCTGATGTATAAGCTATATTGTGGTAAAGTTTCATTCAAATCCATTCAGTAGTTTTTACGTGAAAGAGTAACAAACATCCATACTTACAAACTTTCGCCTTTATAATAGTAATAGGATTGCACACGCGATGATTAGTGAAAAATACAATTTTTAATAAAATGGGCAAAAGTGATTGCATATATATGTTAGAATTTTTTTTTGCAGAGTCGCGATTAGTGCTCTGTATGAAATCGGACACTATGTGCATAAATGCATCTTATAAAATACACAGAATACTATAATATACCTGAAATTAATAATTAAAAATAATAATAATAAGTAATGGGCCACAAAAGGCCAAAATTTGTTGGGGGCAACATTGGTGTGAACGGCTAAGGGTGTAGAGGGATGGATTTGCGGCCACGATCGAAATGCCGCCAGCATTATGACTTTATTACATTTCCATCCTTCGAACATCTGCTCTTGTCAGTCCACTGGAACCGGCCTTCCAAGGCAGGATAGAGGCGGGTGGCATACGCCCCCTTAAGTAAGTCAAGGCCCTTGCTGTCGTAATCTACTGCCAGCTCTCTACAAGACAGAGGCGAGCGGCATAAGCTTCCCTGAAGCAAGTCAGGACCCTTGGTGTCGCAATTCACCACTAGCTCTCTACAAGACAGAGGCGGGTGGCATACACCCCCCTGAAATATGTAGGGACCCACAGTGTCGGGTCTCACCGACAGTTCGCCACAAGACAGAAGCGCCTGGCATACGCTCCTCTGAATCACATCGACACCATTGGTGTCGCAGCTCACCCCCAACTAACAGAGACAGTGGCCGGTGGCATACGCGCTCCTGAAGCAAATAGGAAACCTCGGTGTTGCAACTCCCATTCCCACAGGATAGCTCACGACAAGCTTGGGGTTTTTGACGTGAAACGTCTTTAAAATCGCGCCGAAACATACGGGTACCAGGTTTAAAAAGTGGACCGTAACGAAAAGGTCTATATCATCGTACCTTAATAATTAAAAAACTATTAGTCTTAGAAACAAAAATATGGTGTGAATATTTCACTTATATAGTCAGCTCGCTGTTGTGACATTGAGTTTTTTATTAAAATTCTTAAAACACCGTCAATCTTGTTTTTATTCAAAGCGATTTCCTAACATAGACGTTTCACGTTAAAACCAACGGCCGTGTGCCCCAGCACAGCCCCACCCGATTTTATTTGTCACATAAATCCCCCACACAATCAGGAGAGGGGCCTGAGGGTGGTCGCTCTCACGATTTGCCTATATGGTTCTTAGAACTTAGGTACAGGCTGAGTTTAGTCAGTAGGTCACGTGGTCAAACCGCTCTGGCCGCGTGGAGTCCGACATAAGCTCCGTGACACTTGCCGTTGCGGGGGTATCCTGGGTACGTTTCGTGCTCCTTGTGAGGATTCTCAGCCTTCCTCTCCTGAGGAAAAAATATCCCACACCAGAAGGCCACGAAGTCATCACTTCCCAACGCACTTATTATTGCTATTAATTAGAAACTTATACCATTACTTTGCTTATACCAATTAGCCTAGCCCAAAGTAAGCTCTGTAAGACTTGTGTTATAGGATCTAGGGTAACGGATTATACATATGTAAATATTTTTGATAGAACTATATATAATTACCATGAATAAGGTAGAAGTGCTCGCATTCATCATACAAACATCTGCCCCCAACGGGATTTGAATCCGGGACCTCAGAGATGGCGATGACCTTGAAACCGGTTGGGTGGTTAGTACACTCGACTGCGGAGGTCATCAAATAAGAAACAGACTCCTGTAAACCATACTGTCAAAACCACGGTATTCTAACATTGTCAAGCATATACATTCTTGAAATTTGTAAATTCGTCAAGAATCACCCAGAATATTTCTATAAAAGAGAAAACATACAAACTAGGCATACTTTAAGACATAAAAACAGATTAAACCTACCAACTTCACAGCTAAAAATGCACTCAACAAGCCCTTTGGTGACATCCATCAAAGTATATAACAAGCTACCACAATCAATTAGAAAAGAAGAAAAATATAACATATTTATTAAAAAACTTAAAACCTTTCTAATACAAAAAAGCTACTATAGTTTAAAAGAATATATGGATGAAATACTATAATTCGAGTACCTACATACAAAGAATATATATTATATATGTGTTTTAAATTTCAACGTGTAAAATGCCAAATATTTCTATCCCTTAAAACCACCATCGTCCTCTCTTCTAAATAGGTATGAACTGTTTTATTATGCTGTGCCCGACAGGGTCCTCAATTGTTACCTACATAATTTTAAGTTTTTACCACCTATACAAAACATTGTGGAATGCAATAAACTATTGAGTATTGAAGTCAAAAGTGCTGACTTTTAGCGCATTTTAGTCAATTTTATGACAGCGTAGCCATTAACAATCATATGAGATTGGATGTGGTAATAAACTTGATGAAGTTTCTTGTAGCGACTGCATAACTGGATGTATTGAGATAACGGCACGTATTAAGAGGCAGCAATACGCACGCGCATATTAGTATATAAGCCTTAGTTTTAGTTAAATAAATCAGTTATAATAATGGAGACCATAATAGACGATATCAGACTATAACCTGAGTCAGGTTAAACTTTCTCATCTGCTCTGCGTCCGATTCCTAAATCAGTACTTCGCTCGCAAATCCAAGCCGGTCACTTTACAAATTAGGTCATAGACATATTTTCCGGAACATTAGCCCCTATTGTGGCGCTATAAATAATGGCTTGTGTATACGTCCCACAATGAAAAGTTTTACAAACATCCATTGTACTATAAGGAATTGGATAAAATATAACTTGGGAAAAACATATAATTCTATTGTACCCGCCCTTCCGAAAGATTTAATAGTTTTTCGTAGCAACATACAATAGCATCTGAAGATTTATGACGAGTGTTTTCACTTTATTCCATTGTCATAAAATTCACAGATAAAATAATAATTGTAATAATAATATATTATTATGTTTCTAATTAATAGCAATAATAAGTGCGTAGGGAAGTGACGACCCCATCGCCCGCTGTTGGGGCATTTAATGCCCCATGACTACCATAAATGCCCCATCAGTGCAGTCAGTCTCCTTCAGGGCAGCTTGTGGCGAGCTGTCGGTGAGTTGCGTCACCGAGGCTACCGATGTGCTTCAGGTATGCCACCCGCCTCTGTCTTGTCTTAACCAGCCAGAGAGAGTGGAGTCCCAAGAGCACATGCTCGAAGTGATATAATGTCATAACGCCGACGACGTCTCGATCGTTGTCGCAGACACACAAATTCAAATCATTTATTCAGTCTGGGCTGTTACAAGCACTTGTGAAAGGCGAAAGCTACGCCATCGGTTCGCAAATCTACGGCGGGAGACCTTGTACTGAGAAGAACCGGCAAGAAACTCAGCAAGGGCTGTTTTTTCCCTGTATTAAATAGATACAGAGTCGTCAATTTGGAAAATGACTTCAATATTGATAATTCACGAAATCACTTTCCATTACATAATATAGGAAATAAAATTAATAAAAATATAATTTGAAAACATGCCTATATTAGGAATGCCGTGTCATACAGTTTTAAAATAATATATTAAAGTTAAATTAAAATTATAATAAATACGAGTAGTACCCAGTATAGCAAAGAGCAGACTCATCTCCGCTGGCAGCACCCGTTCACGAGCATGACGCATGAACCAGCCATCGCTTCGCTCAACCATGTTTTAGGGAACGTAACGACCCGCCTCACACGACACTGCCGAAGAGATTTTAATGAGAGTATGACTACTCACAACCACTAAAACTGTAACATATAATACTAAAAGTTCAGGTTATTATCTATAGGACACTGCAACCGCCGTTTTGTCATTTAAACAAAGAAGTGGGCGCAAGAAACTTATCAGCCTTTAAACAAATGTAGCAACAATTACATAAGTGGTATTATAATAGGTACAGTTAAATATACATATTATTATGTTACACAGCTACCTAAGAATTTATTAACAATTTGTTTATTTCAACGAGCGAGGGTTTTTTAGTCCCAGACACTTCGATCATCCAAGTAATCCTGGACTCGATAATATCCTTTGCTCATTAAAGTTTTTTTACTCGAGTTTTTAGTTTATTAAAAGGTAGATTAACAATATTGTGTGGTAACTTGTTATAAAAAGTTATACATTTCCCCAAAAATGAATTTTGTGTTTTATGTAATCTAAAATTTGGAACAGCAAGCTTATTTTTATTTTTTTTTATTTAATTTATGAATATCGCTATTCTTAATGAAATTTTTGTAATATTTGTGTACATAGATTATATTTTCATAGATGTACTGCCCCGCCAGGTTAAAATGTTAATTTCTTTAAACTTATCCCTAAGGGAATCCCTTGGTCTTAAATTATATATAAATTATATATAGGCACACCTCTCTACACCCTTAGCCGTTCACAACAATGTTGCTTTCTTCGCACCAATATTGGTCTGCATTTTTGGGGGGCCCATTTAGTGAGCGGCGAGCCACCTGCCATATTTAAAATCAATTAGGAGGCTTTGAGAAGGCAGGTGACCGGAGTCTGTTCCATAGTCCGGTTCTCATTACCACCGAAATTGAAATGCAATAGTCCACAGGCTTTTTGAGCACCAATGACAATAGTTTCTGTGCATCTAACTGGGTGTAGTCTTTGGCTGCATTTTTCATGATGCAGATAGAGATTAGATCCAGTTGGTACACTCCACGCACACTTTCATTAAATTTCGCTTAAATGGCCTCTACGCGTTGGATCTGTGTCCCCGCGCACGCCTTATAAAGGACCGTGTTTTATAAAACCACGTGACATAAGCGACAATAATAATAATAATAGTAATAATTAATCATAAATTACACGAATAAAATAACTTGGAGATAATTGAATGCAACTGTACTTATTAATTTTCTAAGAATAGTTTAAATGTACTCCATGATTATGCCATTATATCCTCAAATAGTAGGTTCTGAACCTAGGACTATTCTTTGGTCCGCGGGTCGCCGGCGGGCGCGAGAAAGTCGCGACTGCTACGGCGACCCGGGATGGACCACGCCCCTTCCGTGGCCGGGGGGCGTCGTCGGTGGAGGAGACCGGGGGAGGTAGTGTAGGCTCCCCCGAGGAGGGCTCCCCTCTAGGCAGGGGAGCGGAGGCTGGGGGTTCCCGGAAGTAGCTTGATGTTTCCGGAGGCTCCCTGCATGCCTGAGGAAGGCCATCCCTGAGGTTTTTAGTGGGTAGGCCTCCCCCTTTTGGGGAGGAGAGCCCCACATAACTGTCGGCTCGCCACTGCCGGGGTATGCAACTTAATGCATTTTCCTCAGGGGGAACAAAAAAAAAGGACTATTCTTTGGTAGTAGCATAAACGAAGTGTAGAATAGGTCTTGTATTATATTTTTTGTCTAATTCTACTGACGCAGAAGACCTTCTGCGTCCTCGTCAAATATATACCCGGTACCGTCACGTTCCGGGTAGATTCTCACCCTCCATTACACGTATAATTAGTTTTTTATTAGAAGTACTCCAAAAAAAGTTATAGCTCTTTAAAGTTCACCACTTACTCACTTACCTAATACTGCTGATTTTAAATTGTAAATGATTAATTAAATAACTGATTTGTTAAATTACCCTTGCATACATGTTTTTATAGTAAAAATACACACTAAACAACAATACCTATCTGCATTATTTTAAAATGTATGACAAAAAAACCACATATCATGTGTACTTTTCAACAGTTTATTATTGATCAAATAAGAAAACGGAATTACTTCGCGGGAGAAGTGATAAAAAAATTTGACATTGACGTAACTGTCAAAAAGTTTTATTTAGTGTTGCCAGGACTATAATAACATTATTAGAGTAACGGTATCGATAATAGAATGTTATATAAAATTACATCAAAAAAAATATGATCATATTCAGAAATATAAGTTATCACAATTTATTATAATAGGGATTACTAGTTACGACTTACACATGAAGTAATAAATTCATTTGCGTATCTTCGTAATGATATTATTGTAATCGATTAGCAAGTGCAATTTCGTATCGATATTGATATTTTGGTGTTGGTAACATTTCAAGGTAGTGAAATTGTTGTGAAATGTGTTGATAAATTAAATTACTATTTAAAATTACTTTTCAAAGGTGTACTTCTACAGATTTTAATTTCTCAATATTTTTTAATACGAATTATCATAATTAAAGAAAATCGGTCAGTGATCAGACCTATTCTTGTCATTGTCAATACTATAATTAACTATAGTCCATTTCAACTAGGATGATCTCTGTGACAGTTCATCGTGCTTCGAATTACGCATTTTTCGTTTGACAAACAAAAATAATTTTATTCTTTAATATTTTTTATTCATAGTAGCTTCATTGCAAAAAATAATAAAATAAAATATATTTTACTTACAAAACGAAGACAGTATCGCTTAGTTTAATTTAATGAAATAAAGAATAAAAATAAATCTTTTTTAAATAACTCAAGCAATTCGCAAACATGAAACGGAACGTCAAAAAAACATAGAGGTGGGACATCGAATAATCGGCGGCCATCTTGTGATTACCTGACAATCGCGTCAGTACGAGTGTGTCAGCCTTGTATGCGAGTTGTGTTTTCATCGATTTTTGCGTGGTGTTCTGTTATTGTTGACTGTTGTTGCTGTTTTTGTTTAAGTTTTTGTTGTTATTTTTTGGCAAAATGCCGAAAAAATCACAGGTAAACACTTGACTATATTTCTACTATACCTACATAATATCATATACATAATATAAATGCAATGATCAACGAAAACTTTCAATATAATACAGAAACACTAATGATACTCAGTTTTGGTAGTAAGATAATATCGATTTCATTTCCATATAAAGTATAATCGATTACCAGAAACAATCGATTTTATTTTCACTGTAGGACCTCTCTACAAGTGTCGAAATCGAACTGTCACAGAGATCATCTTATTTGAAATGGACTATATAGAAAGTCATCGGAACGAGTCGCAAATCGCGGTTACAATAATGAAGGTACTTCAAATGCAGATTGCGTTCTGCAGCCACAGCCCACAGAATGGTATCTTACCATGACACGAACCCAGTATTCACAAGCAATCCATTAGTCATTCTTAAGATGACGTAAAGAGAATAAGCTAAGCCGTCACGCAGCGTTGAAGAATTGCCATGTACCGCCACCTTTCAAATTCAAAATAAGCTCTTGATATGGCGTAATTTATTCAAGGCAATCTATTCTTCGGCGAGTCATCACAAAGGAGTTATAACGTTATGTTACTAGGATAGCAGGCGTTGCGTATTAACTCTCATTTCCGATGGAAAATTCTGCAATAAGCGTTTCCTTTCGTGATGCCAGGAAAATTGCCGGAAATTCAGACGCCAAAGATAACAGTTGTTTACTTATATTTCGTTAACAGGAAAAATTCTTCGTAGATTGAATTACTAATACTTTTTTTTAAATTACTAACTTATTCATGATAATATAATATAATTATCTTTATTGTTTTTCTTTACAGTTTACAAACACATTTAACGTTAATAACTACATTAATCGAAGACTGTGTCGCAATTATTCGCGTCCACCTCGAACAACTTCTTAACAAAAGAAAACTTTATATAAACTATTATTTTTTGTGTTTATTACGTGCGTGTGTGTGTGTTATATGTTTTGATTTGTTCTTTGGATTCGTAGTTCGACGTTTTGTTTGATTCTCTTCATTGAGATTATAATGTGTCATTGTACAATACGTAATCGACTGCACGCGGCCAGAGCGCTCTGACCACGTGACCTGCCGACTAAACTCAGCCTGTACCTAAGTACTAAGAACCATGACGGGAGGGATCGACACATTGCCACCACTGTGCATCCGACCTCGACTCGGCCCAGCACACGCTGGCGGAGTGCCCCGCGTGTGCCTCCGAGCGCCGAGTCTTGGTCGCAGAGATCGGGCGAGATCTGTCTCGCCGGCCATTGATTGCGGCAATGCTGGTGGACGAGGGAGGTTGGAGGGCTGTGGCCTCCTTCTGTGAAGCAGTGATGCTCCAGAAGGAGGCCGCCGAGCGGGGTCGGGAGAAGGTCGATCCCGCTCGAAGAAGGCGGCGCCGGGTTCGGTATTCGGTCACAGCTGTGGCGCCGCCGCGGGTCGCCGGCGGGCGCGAGGAAGTCGCGACTGCTACGGCGACCCGGGATGGACCACGCCCCTTCCGTGGCCGGGGGGCGTCGTCGGTGGAGGAGACCGGGGGAGGTAGTGTAGCCTCCCCCGAGGAGGGCTCCCCTCTAGGCAGGGGAGCGGAGGCTGGGGGTTCCCGGTTTGATGTTCCCGGGGCTCCCTACATGCCTGTGGAAGGCCATCCCTGAGGATTTTAGTGGGTAGGCCTCCCCCTTCTGGGGAGGAGAGCCCCACATAACCGCCGGCTCACCACAGCCGGGGTATGCAATTTAATGCATTTTCCTCAGGGGAACAAGGAAAAAAAAGTACTAAGAACCATATAGGCACATCGTGAGGGCGACCGCCCCTAAGGAGAGGGGCGTCTCTCATATATTAAACTTAATACTATAGCGAGTTGCGCAGCACTTTTCCTTACACAGATTAATTGTAAGCTAAATTGTAATATGCTTTACCTACACTAATGTTGTAACATTCTACTTATGCTTCCATACTTGATTTATAATTACTACTGTTATAGCGCAGACAACAAAACACTCAATTTAAGCAATTTCACATGATGGTATAATATCCACATCGATATTGTTCGGGATAGAATAGTTAAATAAATAAATAATTAAGTATATATAATTAATGATAGAAATGTATTACATATATAAGATAGTTAAGAATAGTACTAAGCGTAGATAAGAAATAAAGATAAACGTAGCTTAGGAAATGAATAAATAAACAAGAATAGGTTCCTTAGTGATAAGACTACATTAGTATGTAAGATAGTATATACATTGATTAATAATATTTGAAATTCTTAGAAAAAGACAGTAGCGTAAGAATGTAAACATATGAGTTTTGTGGAAAAAGTATGAAAGATATAGGGAAATTGTTATTGAATTAGGGCATACTATATAGTAAATTACATTAAATGAACAATATTACGAGTAAATAGGGCACAATAAATTATAAAATTGTAAACGAGCGCCACTGAGAAATCAAAAATGTATGGAAATGTCGAATTAATGTCCTATCGCACGCCGATTAAAGTGCATATATATGTATATCACAGAGCATTCTCAGTGGTAGCGAGTTAAGATATAGTATCGGATATACACTCCGAATGTATGCCCCAAAGGGGAAGGACTTAAAGCTTATAGGTAATTTGTAGGGGGTAAATTAAGCCAAAAATAGGGATGAAAATTCACCCTCTCCGACGTATTATCGGTATATCTCGAGGACTATATAACATATATGTTGTATTGTAAACGGCAGAATAAAGAGAAAAATAAGCCCCTGCAGATTACCTATGTATGAAAGGGATGAAAATAAGGGAACACATAAGAATAAGAATTTATTGTAAGAATAATAGTAAAATAAAGGGCAAAATGGGGTTCGACAGGTGCTTTCTGTACGGTAAGACCTCGCCAGGGGGGTCTCGAAAATCCCATTTTTTGGTAGGGATTTTCTCTGGAATAAATTGCGGGACTCCCCCGGTCGATACGGATTACGACGGGGACCTCCTACTGAACGGACGACTGCCCACAACCGAACAGAAAGCTCCTGAAGACCTTGTCTGGCCGACCGAACAAAGAAACTGGCTTCTCATTTCTTCCTAAACCACCACCGGCCGCAACGCACCGTAATCCTGTCACCACCCCAGCTTGAAGTGTTGCCGACGTGCCTCCACCCGAAGAATAAGTGTGCGTCGTATCACAGATATCGTAAAATCTCATTATAACATCAATAAAACGCGACCAATAACCTGGCGAGCCATATGTCAAAATCCTCAGACAAGTTGTATTAACATTTTTATATTAGGCTGGCTTTGAAAATAGTTGGATTATACGTGAAAACTGAACAGCGCGCGCTCGCTCTTGATCGGCCCTGCGCGCGCAGCTGTGCTCTCATTGGTTAGATTTTAATGGCGGCAAGTTCACTGTAACAATACACGTACGCGGGAATTTAATGTTTCGCAGTGTATTTTGTTTTACACAATTTATTCAAATTAAAAGTAAAAAATGGACAGCGACGATATCTGTACGCCTCCGGATATTCTGGAATTGGCAATAGAAATAACTAATAATCTTTTGCCAGAAAAATCTAAAAAATTATATGAAAAAGATAATAATAACTTTTTGGCATGGAAGATCGAAAAGAAAACTACATCATTTTCTGAAAATGTTATTCTTGCGTATCTCAAAGACCTCTCCGACAAATTCAAGCCATCTTCTATGTGGGCTAAATATTCTATGCTCAAGTCCACACTGAATAATTACAACAATATTGATATCACGAAGTATTCAAAAGTCATAGCGTTCCTGAAACGCAATTCAGAAGGACATAAGGAAAAAAGTCCTTGACGTTTACATCAGGTCAACTGAAGATGTTCCTGGAAGATTCACCAGATATTTTTGTATCTTTTTGAAAAGGTAAGTGTATTTTAGTTCTGTTATTTAATCTACCTAGTACTTACGTACTACACACGCAAGTTATCTAGACACTCCGTTTTTAAGCGCTTTGTGTATAAATTAGGTAGTAGGTACCTATACTTTACTACTTCATAATTCATAGTTTTTGCTTTGGCTATGTACCTCAAGCTTATTATATCGTTTATTGTTACAGGTTGCACTAATATTCGGCATAATGGGGGCATGCCGAAGGCAAGAGCTATACAACATCCAGTTCGATGAAGTCTCTAACATAGACGAAGGTACAATCATGGTGAAAGTTTCGAAAACAAAAACGAAAATAGATCGTTCTTTCGTTGTGACGGGCAACTGCTATGCCGTATGTAAAAATATATGGAACTTCGACCCACCCCCTGTCGAAACCCTGCCTTTTTCTTGAGCTATAGATCGGGGAAGTGCGTTGATCAAAGAACTGGTATTAATAAATTTGGTGCTCTGGGAAAAACTATCGCAAGTTTTTTGAATCTGCCTAACCCAGCGTTGTACACGGGGCATTGCTTCCGGCGCACCTCGGCGACCCTTCTCATAGATAGCGGTGGTGATTTGACCGCACTGAAACGGCACGGGGGGTGGAAGTCTTCTACTGTGGCTGAAAGCTACATTGATGAGTCTTTAATGAATAAAATTCAAGTCTCAAATACGATCTTGAACAGTATAGAAAACAAGACGAATGAAGTGATTATAAATATTCCGACTCCGTCTACGAGCTCTACTGCTTGCCCCGCGACCGCTACAGCTGCTGAATCAATAATTAACATTAACTTTCAAAATTGTACCATCCAAAATTTGAACAATTATTATAAATAAACTATTGTCAGCTTTTACTCTTGTTGTTTGATTAATTGCATTAGTAGTGAAGATAAAGTAGTGTATGCAACTGCATATAACACGGGTATTAAAACACTCGTTACTATTATGAAACTCGCTGCGCTCGTTTCATAAACTCACACTCGTGTTTAATACCTTCATTATATGACAGTTGCATAAACTACTATTCTTTCTCCTCACTTATTATTATATCAAACTATTATATGTATAACTTAATACTATTATAGTGTGGGGTGGTGTGAACCCACAATTCAACAACATTTTAGGGAGAGCTCTAAGCGGTTCTTCAGAGCCGCGGACGAGCACATCAACCCTTTAATCCGAGAGTCAGTGAGCTACCCATCAATACCGCCTTCAGCGGGTTCATCCCAAGACACCAGTCCATATTGGCAGAGGACACGTAGACCGCGACATGTCCTAAGCGACCCCCCTAATCAATTAACGCAGGACCTTCTAGACCTGCAAGCGGCGGCGTCTGAGCCGTCGCCTCTTTTGTCTCCCCCTATTCGGCAGCCTTCTGCTCAGCCACGAGTAAGTTCCCAATCAACACAGGCCGGTCCCATTTTAGAGAACCGTGCCTCTTCTAGCGCTTATGCCCTCCCCATGGGGCAGCGCTAACCGTACCTCTTCTGAGGTGCGGCTCTCTTCAATATAAGCCAGTAGGGTCACTAGGACCAAAGGCTTAGGCTGAGTTTAGTCGGTAGGTCTGGTGGGTCGAGCCGCCTCGATTCACCAGGAGTCCGACATAATCAACGCATCCCTGCTTGCCTGTTGCGTTGGTATCCATGACGGATGCTCAGCCTCCTCTCCTGAGGAAAAAAAAAGGTGGTGTGAATGTTTTATTGTTACTTGCCTTGGATAAGGTTAATCCAAATTAGCACACAATTCACTGATACACTATTTAATTTAATCAATTACAGCAAGACCAAATTACAGAGAAGATTACAGAAGTGAATAACAAAGTAAATACTTCGGTGTATATACAATTACTTTTTTATAACGATCTAAACTACTGCTGTCACATAAACGAATCTGTTTTTTTTTTGAGGCATAGGAAATGCCTATCCGGGGAAGATGTTGGTCCCCGGCGCACTATTCCTCCTCTCACTGGGGAGGAGGGGCAGTGTGGGGCTCGCGCCCACTAAAAATTCCGCCGTGTTCCAAGTCTTCATTTCGCCGTGACTAACACTAACTAACTAACGAATGGTATGGCAAAAATGCGACTACGGCGAGCATAGGCGAATCTATCCGAATCCGAATACGCCGGGAATGAATGTCTCGATCCTTGCTGACTTCAAACTCAACCGGTCTCGCTGCGCGCGCATTACATATGTCGCGACATTTATTAGGTTGAATTCACATAATTATTTACTTTGTGAATTATATATGGGTTCGTATAATATATATGTATTTATTGAGAATATAGTTATTGCATGAATATTTAATTGTGATATATTTATAGATATATGAATATATAATATAATGTAAAATTTATACCCACACTTTATATATGGGTTCGTATAATATATATTATAAGAAGATCCACGCTGTTATTAAGAGAATGACGTAACTTTTTACAAAACACTAGATGCTTAAGTCTCTGAATTAATTTATGCAAAAAAACTAAACTAATATTTAATAGAAAGCTATAGAGGGTAATTTGAAAAACATGTGTTCACTCGTCGACAAGTAAATGAGAAGTGAAGTCGCCACGAAGCGAAGCCTCTGAGCTCGAGAGCGCTCGGATAAAATCGGCTGCTCTCGAACGCACGAACGCTACGTAGCACACGTAGCGCCATCTGTTTCTCGTCAGCGATAACACGCAAAAATGTCGGACAGCAATGCCCGGGTCAATAGTTTGCACTCGCTTTTATACCCTCCGTAGACATAGTTTTTTTCATATCTCCTACAATATGTATTTATTGAGAATATAGTTATTGCAAGAATATTGAATTGTGATAATATTTATAGATATATGAATGTATAATATAATGTAAAATGTATACCCACACTATTATAACGCAGTACTGAAGTTTCACTATATGTCTGTCAACTTCGATCGTTTACCTCAGATAAATAGTCGGAAACCAACTTCCTTTGCAAGTTTAAACAAGTTCGCATCATGTCTATAAAAGATATAATTTCAGTGCGTTATTTACTATAGTCAAAATATTTGGAAACGTCACTATTGAAATATTGAAATTAAACCCAAGCATTGTTATCATTTAAATAATCTTCAACACCTGTAATGCATAGTTCGTAAGAATAACTACAGTTTATTCGTAACAAACACACAGAGACCTTTTCTCTTCATATAATTTTTGTTTATTTATTGATGGCGTTAGAAGTTACTCGTATGACTTACCATCAGATCCTCTGCGTTCAGCTGACATTGATAGCAATAAAAAGACTAACATTCTTTCTGTGCTCGCACCCGTACGTTATTACATTGGCATCGAAGCTTCGGTCACGTGCGTCGAACAACGGAAGCTCCGCTCGTAGATCAGGGTGACACCGCTTTATGGAAACGATAGATAACCCTGTTTGCACAGATTCCGCGGGACGCCTATTTTGGGCGCCACGTTCGCTCTCTCACACACCCCCAACGACAAACCAATCAACTATGCTGTCTTGTTGTTGTTTTGGTTTTAGGATATATTTATTTTGTTACTTCGCTATAAATGTGTTATTTAGGCTTGTTAAACAAATGTTGTGTTTAAGGGTAGCTGAAATCATGTCGCTTTATTATCTTGAAAGAAAATGATACAATGCTTGGGTTAATAGGCTTGTTGCCTAAATTTCAGTAGTTAGATACTAATATACCTTGATGCCTATTCTATACAAAATAATTATTATTTTTGAAAAAAAAATGCTTATTTATAAGAATAATTTTGCATTTAATTAAATATTTGACATTAGTCATCAAAAACGCTCATGACTGTCATGGCCTCTTGAATGACGTCACGCCGTGCAAAACACAGCTGTTTTAGTATCGGAATATTCGGTATTGTGAAGTTATTTTAATAAAAATGGATTCATCGTATTACAAGTACTGCATAGTGCCCCAGTGTAGAAGCACAAGTATAAAAACACCAAAAAAAATATTTATATACGTGCCAAACAATCAGCAGATACGTAAAAAGTGGCTAACAGTCGCGAGAAGGAATGATGCCTATTCTTTTTCGCACTTCCACAAGACACTTGGGAATGACATTTTGACTTTGACGTTTCGCACGGCGTGACGTAACACTTTTTAATTGGTGTTTGCTGTCACGTGACTTATGGCTTATTTTGTGCAATTTTATTTTATAAATATAATAATCAAAAGTTATTATTTTATAAAAACTTTGTTTTTTCATAATTAAATGATCATCTTAATAGTTATGCAACCTAATGCATCAGATTTGTTCATAGTGGATACAAGCCTATTATAATAATTCAATAGTTACGTTTCAAATATTTTGACTATAAGACATGATGTGAAATGTTTAAATTTGTAAAGGAAGTTGGGTTTAGACTATATATCTGAGGTCATTTTTAATTGAGGACTCTGTAAAAATACAGGACGACAAAAAATAACCATTGCTGGTTTTCTTGCTGGTTTTTTCCAGTACTTGTGAAACAAAGGCGTAGCATTTTTGACGTGCAAAAGTGATTATAAAAATTTGAGAATATATTTTTGATTTTGATTTTGACTCAAGACAAAGGCTGTAATTCTAGTTACTAGTTATGAAACGTGGAACCCTGTTTTAGTCTTTTACAATGGATCTTATGTAGAGGCTCAAAGACATTACATCCAAAAGCAACGGCGAAGCTTATATCAGTGTTGAGGAGAGGCTCAAAATCATCCAAAGGCAACGGAGAAGACTATAACAATATGTGGGAACATCCCATGGTCAAAATGTCCTTTCATCCTTCGGACCTCAAGATATCTCTATATCAAACTTTCATTAAAACGGTTTCGTATTTTGTTTTTTTTGAGCTTGTTTAAATAAAAAAATTCATTCCGTTTTTACCCCTTTTAGGGTTATAATTTTTACAACATGAAAAGCTACAACTCTCCATACATATTTATATCCCCTGTTTTGACCCCTTACAGTCCTTTTGTCTCATTAAAAGAAATAGCAGTAGAAGAAGAAAGACTCTAGACTAGACTGTCTGTGTAGATGATACTGTTTAAATGGCCAACTGGTTTTCGGGACCTAGGTCTAATTTTTGGATATGTTGTTCTCCTGGTCGAGCTGAGCAAAAAATGCAATGGTCGTAAAAAAAGTTAACGACTCATTTTCCCGCTAGGGCGTTCTGAAGTCTGAATGAGTCGTTAACTTTTTTTGCGACGATCACATTTTTTGCTCAGCTCGACCAGGAGAACAACAAATCCAAAAACCTGCTGATTCTACCAAAAACCACGATTTTCTAATTCAGACTAAACTAGGTTTGGTAGTTTTGCGTGAAAATGGGACAGACACAGTTACTTTCGAATTGATACTATCATTACGAGTATAAGCAGCTATTGAATAATGGAAATTAATCTCAAATATTCTTATCATTTAAATAATTAAAATAAATGATAATAATGAAGTTTTTTATGTGTAGTTTCTACGTGTGCTTTAAAGGAGATGGAGAATTTTTTCTTGTATGGAGAATAGGCCCACTACAAAATGTAACGTTTATTAATGAGACATACGTTAAATCATTTCTTATTAACCCTAGATATTATAAGGAACATTAGCTTGTTTTTATCTAACGGGAAATATGAGAAATCAATTACAACATGAAGATTAAATAACCTAAAAATTCTTAGTAGTTAGTAGCTTTATTTTGATTTGTATTCAAATTGTTTATTACGTAAATGCTATTTAGCATTTTTTTTCTTGAAATATACAATCTTCTTTTGCCACTACCAAACGCCCGAAATCGTATTATTTTTTTGCATTCTAAATACTGGATACGGGAAAGAAAACGAAATCAAACCGTTGGAAACGTAAACACAGAATTCGGTTGAAAACAAACCGACGTCAATTGGATGTCAGTGTAGGTACCATGCTGTCGCTGTCAAAAATGATGAAGCGTTCCGTTTCACGACGATACTGGACTGACGAACTAATAGTTAAAATAATCTAAAATAGTATTAAAATAATTATTGAGAATTCAATACTTTTAAAAAATATATAAAAGAAATAATACACTATCCTTTATCTATTATTATATTTATATATTATTTGTATATATATTAAATCATCTTTCATTTTGATTTAAAAAATGTTAGTTCCTTTACCTCGAATGTCAAAAGTCATTACTAAGTTTAATTAATTAATTTTATTATTCCCGTTTCATTCTACTCATAATATCGTGCAATTGCTTTTAATAATAAATTGATATTTTAGAGTTCAGTAATATCAATAAACGTTGCCGTTTTCTAGTGGGCCTAAAAAAAATATCTCCTTTATGGAAAAGCGTGCCTTATGCATTATGGAACGAAATATTTGTGTTAGAACTAAAGATTAGAATAAAGCTTTTTGTAGGCATGATTTATGCGTTGGCCGAACTATATGATAGCATTAAAAGTTTATTGTATCAGTAATTATGTTCGTTGTTTCCAAGCAAAAGAAAGTGTTTATGAGTTTCTTGTTGATTGGAAAACTTTTTTTGTAGTTCAACACATAATTGGACAAACTATGAAAGAACCGTAATTAAGAGAGAGAGCGTAGAATCTGAGAAGTTGAAAGTTCTTCGCTTGTAAATCTCAATGATACACGAAAACTTGTAATGTTCAGATGAAGATGGTACGCAGTTCTTTTGCGTCGGGACCTTTAGGGTAATCGATTAACTGCCTACATTACACCAGCAAGATGGGAGGTTCTTAATACAATAATAAAAACTATAATTAAATAATATTTATTTTATTTATGGATAATCCTAGCTTACTTCAAAAATATTTATTCAAGATAACTCTTTTAAAGCTATATTAACTTTAAGAAAAATCCGAAATCCTCACTAAATCGTATACACCCTACTAATATAAAATTTAAAATGTGTGCGGCGTTGCACTGGGGCAGGTGCAACTTTATCGCGGGTTGTTTGATTTAGGCGAAGGCTACACGATCAGTAAATACCGTTCTCCATCAGTACGATAAAAAATGTTTATTCAGTATGGCCTATGTATAGGCTCTTATTGACGTCAAATGAATATAAAATTTAACGACCAAAGAGCGCAAGCGGATACGACCTACGTGTTAGTACACCGGTTTCAAGGTGTCGCGGGTGAGGTCCCGGGTTTGAGTCCAGGTCGGGGCAGATGTTTGTGTGATGAATGCGAGCATTTGTACTTTAGCCATGGTTGTTAATATATACGTCTTTGAAATATATTTATATATGTATATCTATCCGTTACCCTATATCCCATAACACATGCCTTCATAGCTTTCTTTGGGCTAGGATAATTGGTGTAAGTGTAACAAATATAAATGTATTATTTTATATTCTTATTACATATAGAATTTAAAAAAAAATATGTCGTCTATCGAATTGTATTAATTGATTTTCTAACTTCATTCAAGCATTGCTTGTATATTTCCAAGTTCTATCAAGGAGTTAGTCCTGAGGAATTAATACTCTTTTCACTGAGAAATACTTTAGAACCAACAGTACGAGTATACCTGCGAGTATTTATTACTTTTGAAGATACATCGATATGTTTGCGGCGCTGCCGCTGTCGTGGATTGCTCGAAAACACTCCTTACTAAAAGACTGCAATCGTCGAGTCATAATTCAGTAAACTTGCAAAAAAATTGCGAATAACTTTGTTATTTGTACGTTTATAGGTATACTTTCTATATAAAAATACTAGCTTGTGCCCGCGGCTTCGCCCGCGTACTAATCGTATTTTTCAACCGTCTATATAAAGGGGCTTCTCAGTGTGACCCGTATGTTTTATGTACGTATGTAAGTATGTATGTTTGTCCGCGATTATCTCATGTTTGGCTGAACCAATTTAGATACGCTTCTCGGAAAAGTATTTCTAACATTTTGGAAGTTTCGGTATATGACGTTTTAGTGAAGGAGGTTCCCATATTTTTTTAAAGAAATGACTGCTATTCCTTCATTTATACAAACACTAACGTCTCAAACCGTATTGAAAAATCGTTAGTTACGATGCGCAAACTACAAATTTAGAAATAAAGGAAAAATTGAAAACTTTAGGCACACCACCGCCACGTTGGATTTAAAAATCATTGTTGTTTTCGTAATTAGCGACCCGATAAACCATAGAAACAATACCCATTGTCGATTTTCAGACTTTGACACCTCATTTCCCCCTTTTAGGGGTTGAATTTTCAAAAATCCTGAAAGACGTGTTTACTCATTTATTGTTAGGAGTACTCCTGCGAAGTTTCGAATAAAATATTCAAACAAATCTTGTTTCTCCATACAAACTTTGGACCCCCATTTCACCCCCTTAAGGGATGAATTTTGAAAAATCCTTCCTTACTGCACCCCTACACCTTATAAGGAACCTACGTTCCAAATTTGTAATCTCTAGAACCAGCGGTTTGGGCTGTGCGTTGATATGTCAGTCAGTCAGTTTCTTCTTTTATATATTTAGATTACATTTAATGTGCGAATGCTAGAAATGTGTTCGTTTCATTAGAAAAATAATTGCATATTTCTTAGAAATCTAAAAACAATCTGAAATTTCATGATACCTATATAAATTGTTCAAATTAGACGGCCATATTCAGTTGTAATCGTCTACCCTATTAATGATTAATACTGACTTCTGATAATGTACTGTATTATACATATAATAAATGTCATAATCCTTGACAAATACTGATGGGTCACTATTCACTGATTGTCTAACCTTAGCCTTAGACCCGGTTGTGTTGCGATCCGAAGCGATGCACGTGCTTCGATCATTTGAGAGTACGTTTGTATCGTGGAGAACTTATATCGTGGAGAATTTTGCTTTTTGCCTATCGTTTTTATATTTTACTAGCTTTTGCCCGCGACTTCGTTCGCGTGGACTTCAGGTTCGTCCCGTCTAGTCTAGTAATAAGTAAGAAATACGGTAACTAACCACTGCAGTGCCCTAATCATAGGCCTATAGGTAGCTACTGCAGTATGCTCCTATAAACTACATTTAACGATCTTTTTCCTTCAGCATAAACATGCAGATTCTTCGCTTTGGAAACACGTGAGCAAGCCACATAGAGCTGACCGTGAGAAGATACTTAATTGGATAAGGATTAATACTGTATTGCTTAAAATCGCTTCGTAAATAAGCCATTATTTCTCGTACAAAGTAAAGGATACAAAATGGTTGTTGTGGGTTATTCCTAAGAGATAAACATATACCATCACGGACTTTTTTGTAGACCTTTTTAAGTTGTACAATACTGTAGTAAATTGTTTTGATCTATCTTGTAGGATTCAGTCAGCGTTTGCAATGTAAGCGCAAAAAATGTGTTTTTTACGAGCTCACATTAGAAACCTCAAAAATTGTAGCCTATGTGTTATTCTGATGTATAAGCTATATTGTGGTAAAGTTTCATTCAAATCCATTCAGTAGTTTTTACGTGAAAGAGTAACAAACATCCATACATCCATACTTACAAACTTTCGCCTTTATAATAGTAGTAGGATTTATTAGACAAGGATTTATTAGACAAGGATCTTTACCCTTACTTTCAAGCCATAGGGCACTTATGGCCAAGGCCTGAGCCTTGATCAGACTTCACCTGAAATATATTTATTGATGGACCACACAAAGATACGAACAACAATAACAAAACAAAACTATACAATAATGATATGTACCGCTGCATGATACCATCACTGTTGCAAGCTCAGAATAAGCAGTAGGCGTGGCCTGCTGTACTGGTATTCTGCTTGCCACAGTAGTGACATCAGGCACGAAAACAACACAACAAGAAAAGTACAAAGACAATATGGACCGTAGTACAAATTTGACACCAATAAATCAAAAAAAAAATAATAAATAAAAAAGGCAAAGGTGACATTTACAAATACATACGCCGTACTGATTAAACGTAACTGCATTTTGCCCAAATTCAAAAAGGAAATTCCTTCTAAACCTTGGTTTTTTAAATTTAAGTAGGCCTCTAAAATTTGCATATCTACTTTATGTCGGTTACGTCTTGGGCATGCAAGTACACCGGTGCACTTGACAAAAATAAGGGTTAAAGACAGCTCCCTATGTGAGTGTGGTTTGGACGAAGGTTCGGCTGATCATATATTTTTCGATTGTACAAAATATTCATATTCTTTGTATGATGTCATTCCCCCTTATATCCCTAAGCCGTGTCAATTTAACTCTCTTCTTTCTTATGTTAATTCACCCTTCATCAATATTCTTTGTCATTATTTATTCTACAATCGTATTAAACTTTAATTGGTATCTTTTTATTCTCTGATTTTGGTTTCCGCTCTTTAACTTTTTTATATATTTCTTTATAGACAACGAACAGGGTATATTATTTTTTATTTGTCTTGTTTAATTTTTATTTTGCATTCACTTGTACTTTCACGGCCTGGATAATAACATGAGTTGCGCATACTTTAATTAAAAAAGTATTCTAAGCAAAAAAACTCGAGGTTGGCGAAATCCTATGGGCACCGCCATCAAACCCAAAAGAAGAAGAAGAAGATTAAACGTAACAATAAAAATAACAAGGAATACAAAATGACAAACACAGTATTAAAAAGACAAATAAGTACATAAGTAATATCAGTTTTTCGTAATGGAAGCTTAGATATCGTGAATCGTTAAAGAATAAATAAAAACCAAACACGTATGTATGTGATTTATTACACCACCACAGCATAAATATGCCCCTACCGAGGGGTAGATACCAAACAGGGGCTACACAAATCATGTTACCTTAGTCTAGTACACTGGTTGGAGGAGGGGATGCTGTAAAATCGCTCCCCCCCCCCCCCGAAGAGCTCCTCTATTTTATATATATATATATATATATATCGCACTAATAATACAATAGTGTATCAACTCAAAACGTCGTACTTGACATAATACTATAAACACACGCAAAATTTGATTCCTCACGCGTGATCAAGACCGTCGTTCGATTAGTGCAAAAACAGAATAAGGATAAATTAAAAAACTTATGTGACAGTTATTCAATTTGCAACTATTACATGAAGTGAGTAATAAGTTTTTTGTTGATTCTGAAAAATGATCGATTTTGAGTTGATACACTATTGTATTATTAGTGCCATATATATAATAACCATAATGGTTAAGCCGGCAATAACCGGCAGCGGCTACATTCTGCGTGGAACCGAACTCTTACATTTATGTGTGTACTTTATCAATGTTGGCAGCTCTGCGATCGACTTTCCAAAATTGGATGTTTAGGAATCCGTGACCTCAAAGTCACCGCTGACTATTTAGTCAGCGGTGATTTCGAAATCGCATTCGTAATTCAAAAATAGGTCTCCAGGTCTCCTCAGATGCGACACTCGATCCTGAGGGCCCCCTACGACGGACGGCCATCGCTGAGGTTTTAGTGTGTCTCCTAATTCTGGGGAGGAAAGCCCCACATAACGTCTCACGATGTTTTTCTTCACCGTAGGAGCGTCTGATAAATGTATACGTTACTTTAAAAACTCGAACTAACTGTAAATCTTAAGATTATTGAGTCTTAGGATTTACCGACGTGAATCGGTAAATTAAAGTATTTCAGAAAAGAACAAGAACAATTTTTTCGGGCATGAATACAGAATATGTTAGGTTTTACCGCTGTCAGCTGGTAGATGTTCGTTTTAGGAATAAAGCAATAAGTAATTCTTAATCATTTATTTCAATTAAATACATATTGTATAGGTATCAAACGTTAGTAATTAAATAACTAATCCTAACTTATATTTAAATTATTTTCATTTTGAATATTATTTTATTAATAGGCAACTAATAATTTTAAAATCTTTGAAACACTTCCTAAGTAGTAAAAAATAAAACAAGTAAAATTATCTTCTCACAAACATAACGCTTACGTTGCTTAATAACTAGAGATCGGATAATCGGATGCATATTTACCTAAAGTTAATTTTTGGCTCACAAATTATGGAAGCGGCTTGTTAAAATACATTTTGTTAAATAAAAATCCCGGGAAAATATGGGACTGCAAATTTAACGTAGTGATATTGTTTGAAAATTACTAATTTAGCACGTGGTATTTATTTTCAAAAGACCGAGACTCCGGGTTCATTTATATAACTATGCATACGTATTTACATGAAGTTTAGTTTCAGTTCCCCGTGCGATTTATGAATGTACGATTTATTACATGAAGAGTCTTATACGAAAGTAGTGAGCTAGTTTGACTAAAACAATAATAAAAAAAACAGAAATGGTGCCCGGCCGTAAGTATGGTCTAGTTTCTCACTCTGAGTTAACTTCCGATGTAATGAGTGTGAATTCCGGGATTTTTATTTATGGAAATAAAATAAAAAGACAGTTCCATACTTTGTCAAAAACTAAATTAGGTAAATAAATGAACATCCGGCTATCCAATTCCGCAATCCCGGGATTTTTATTTAACAAAACAATAAAAAGCCGTTTCCATACTTTGTCTTAAACTAACTTTAGGTAAATATGCATTCGATTATCCGATCTCTACTAATAACTGATAAGTATTTTCTATTTAGCATTTAACAACGAGTCGATGCGCTGAACGCTATATGATATATATTTTTTTCCCGTGCCTTTAATGTAAATCCTAAGATTTACCAAGTGAATGGTGGTAAAAGTTCAAATCGCATACCTTTTTGGACATTTACCATAAATAAATTGGTAAATCTGGGAGGTTTTACTGGAAAATCATAGATTTACCTGTACTCGTAGTTCGAGCTTTTACAGTAACATATGTTCAGAGACGCTGCAATTGATTAGCGACCGATGAAAAATTTTGTAGTCACCACCGCGAATTAAATAGATTGTTTCAGGTGTAAAGAAAAATAAAAGCACATATATATAATTTATTTTTAAAAGCATTGTTATAAAGTAACCGTTAGACCATACAAAGTTAGTTTACAAAGTTGATTACCACGGAAATTTGTTGACATTTTGACAATAACTTTGGTTTCTTTGAAAAGTGTTAAGTAAGGTTAAATTTGAGAAAATGACAGAGTCGTCTGGATGGCTTTGATTTATTTAATTAATAATAAAAGTTTAGCCTATGTTCATTATCAATGAAGTTATTTGACATTTTGATAATAAGTCGGCTTTCTTTGACTAATTTAATCATAAAAGTTGGTCTTACCTCCAATGTTTGAGTAAATATATTTTATAGATTTCTTGGCTTCGCTTTCGTCGACATATTTATTAGTGGTCCGTACCTAAAGGGAAAAATGAGACCCTATTACTAAGATTCTGCTGTGTCTGTGTGTCTGTCTGTATGTCTGTCTGTATGTCTGTAAAACCATATCAAAAAGACACTCATGAGTAAAGGTTATTATAAAGTAAGTGACTATCTTAATGATCACACTGTTTGGGAATAGGGACACTATTCATTAGAGCCATGTTTGGTAACAACATTATTTATAATATTGTATTATTTTATATGTGTATGTAAACATACATACGACTGTAATCGTATTAGGTATGATTGTATCTTATACTATATTGTATTTTTATATTATATTATTATAATTATTAACATTGAAAAGAGGAGATAAAAAATAGACCTTCAGAGTTTCTTGCCTGTTCTTCTCGAGAAGGCTCTCCCAATTTCCGAACAGGTGTCGAGTAATATATTTTTTTCTTTTTTTTTCCTTATTTAACAACAAGGTTTTTGTTTTTTTTTTTATTTAAGCTTTTTTTTTGTTTTGTTTGTTGACGTCAATAAGTGCCTGTAAAGGTCTATGTTGAATAAATATTATTTTGATTTTTTTTTCTGTCTGTCTGTCACCAGGCTACTGTATATCATGAACTTACTATTGAACTTACTAACTTGAAATTAAAATTAATAACAACATTAACAATTCATTGTGTCGTTACCATACAACGTACATATGCGTTTACAATTTATACGGGACAAATATTTACAATTTATACGGGACAAATATTTACACTTTATACGGGACAAATATTTACACTTTATACGGGACAAATATTTACACTTTATACGGGACAAATATTTACACTTTACAATGAAGTCTTCAAATCAACACACAAGCATTGGCATCATTTAAATAATCATTGACTTTGTAATAGCTTACTCATTAGCGTCTTTTTTTAAAATATACTTTGAACTTATGAAATGGCAATTCAGCTACACTATGTGGAATGTTGTTATAAAAATGTATATATATATATTTGCCTATAAACGAACCTCTAGTTTTTTGTAGCCTGTACGTTGGAACTATGCATCTGAAAACTTACATATAACATGTTTTCGACTGAGTTGTTTGTTAAACAATAGCGGTAATAATATTCTGAAGAAAAGACTGGTTAGCACCAGCGCACCAAGATAGTGTTTTATTTATATATTTAGTTTATTATCACTGCAAATAGATTCTTTGTAACGGTATTAGGAAGGGCTAGCAAATTGGTAGAGATTTATCCACACACTTTCTTCACGGTTATCTAGAAATTAGCACCTATTTCATAACGCAAGCCTTTCTATGGGACTGTTCAAGTCGTTTTTGCATACTGACGCGAACTGTCTCAGAAAAACAACGTTGACATATCATATATTTTAAGAATATAAATTGACTACTAAATATACTGGAAATAAGTATTGAAGTTGTAAACTAATTTATTGAAATCATTTAAAATGTATATGAAATTGATGATAACTTTGGTGATAATATATTCCTACGTCGTGTGTTGTGAGTGCGCTGGTACTGCGGAAGTGGAAGCGAGAGGCAAGAAAAAGAAGATAGCGATATTCGGTGAGTTGGTCGCTTTATATTTTCTTATTAAGTTTAGCAATATCTTAAATTTTACCGAAAAGTATTTAGTATTAAAGCATCGTACTTACGTATATAAATAAATGAAAACCAAACCCAGAGAAACACTGGAAAATTTTTATGAAGATTCATCAATGTGGCTGTAAAGGCAACATTCCCGTTAACTAATTGTTTTTTTTTATATCAAATATAATAGGGTAGGTAGGGTAGGTCAAATATAATATGCCTATTTTTATTATATAATTATTAAAGTTGAGCAATTTGTACAGGGAGCGGCAAAAATGATCTGTCGGTTTTAAAATGTAAATAACTCAATAGTTTTAAGAGATACTGAAGAATCTGGAGCGGGGGGCAGGAATAATGAAATACTGTTGATCTTGCGACGTCTATTGTAGGATTGACAAACATTACAGATGTGCTCGTATTTATATTAAAATTAACTTAAAACTACCGACATACATAATAATATTTCAACTACAAACTACCGACATACATAATAATATTAAATCTACCATACATTACACCTCCCAACTTAAATGTAATTGCTAACACTAATGAATAATAATGAACAAACTAATAATATATTACAATAAATTAATAATCTATCCCATAGCGCAGTACGGGTTTACGAACTCGCCGGGGGCGACTCACGGGCGTACAAGTAGGTTCAGAGGGGTCCTCCACTGGTTTTGGCACAGATATCTCACTGTTACTTTTTGTAACTGATATTGCCTCTGCAACATCATCATTGCTTCCCACATCGGGTATATGGAATCCGCTAGAGCATCCTCACTGCCAATACTGACCTGACCTTCAAATTGATCGCTATTTGTACCAGAAGGGCAAGGAACATCCGACATCCTTGATCGGCGTCTGATTTGATCTATGTGCCTAGGTATAAGTCGACCGTCACCGCTATTCACAACATATCTATTAGTACCCTGATTATTAGCAACTGTGCCCTTCAACCATTTATCTGGTTGACGGAAACTTCTAGCCCACACTGGTTCGCCAGGCGCGAGGTCTCGCAGCACGCCGCCGCGCGTGCTGTTGCTGGCTGTGCTGCGCGCGGCTGACGCACAACTCGCGAGCACTCACGCTGCGTAATAAGTCGAGCCTCGAGCGTAGTGAGCGTCGCTGAAGCAACATAGCGGGGGTCTCCCCCGTACTGCTATGAATACTATTTCTATAGCTTAGTAGAAATGTTTGCAATGCGCTATCTATATCCACTAGTTCCCTATTAGCTTTTTTAATGACCCGCTTACATATTTTTACCGCGTTTTCTGCCGCGCCATTTGATGAAGGATGATAAGCGGGCGAAAATGACTGCTGAATACCGTTATTCTTTAAAAAACATTGGAACTCTAAACTAGTAAATGGTGGCCCCTGATCTGATACTACCTCTTTGGGTAGTGAAAATCTTGCGAAAGTGGCTCTAAGTGTTCTAATTACTGTCGTTGCATTCGTTCTGGGCATATCAAAAACCTCAATCCATTTCCAACTGGCATCTACTAATATTAAATATTTTTTTCCGTGTAACGGCCCAAGAAAATCGGCCACGGTTTTGGCGGGGCGTGCGGTGGAGCCGACGCATCCGCCGCACACGTTTCGCACTGCTTGCAGAGTGCTTCAACATCGGAGTCTATGTTTGGCCACCATACATAGCTGCGAGCTAAAGATTTCGTCTTTACAATACCCATGTGACCGCTATGTAACTGCATTAATATTTTTTTCTTTGAGGCTTTGAGGAACAATCAATCTATAACCCCACATAACACAACCGCGTTCTAAATACAATTCATTCCTTTTATTGAAAAATTGTTTAACGTCTTCCTCGTCACATTTACTTGGCCAGCCCGATTGAATATAGTACATAATACGACTAAGTAAGATATCCTTTGCCGTAGCCATCCGGACATCATCGTGTGTTACTGGTAAAAATTTCTCAACAAAGTTTATATATGTTACTTCCTTGCGTATGTGTGATTTAGATTCCGATTGTGACAATCGAGATAAAGCGTCAGCGCAATTGTTTTTAGATGCCACGTACTCTATTTCATAAGTGTACCCGGATAACAAAATAGCCCACCTCTGTAATCGAGACGCTGCCATAACAGGTATACCCACTTTGCTACCAAAAAATATATGTCAAAGGTTTGTGATCGGTTCTCAGTTTAAATTTACGGCCATATAAATTTGGTGAAATTTCCTAACCCCAAACACTATAGCTAAAGCTTCTCTATCTATTTGTGCGTATGCTCGCTCAGCCGTCGTAAGTGAGCGAGACGCGTACGCTACAGGACGCTCTCCATCTGGTGTAATATGCGATAGAACCACTCCTATTCCAACGCAGCTTGCATCTGCTGTTAAAATTAACGTTGTGTCAACGAATAGTGTACTAGAACTTCACTAGAAGCTAAGCTCTGTTTGATTGAGGTAAATGCTGTTTCAGCCTCTGAACTCCATTAAACTTTACATTGTGCCGTAATAGATTATATAAAGGCGCCAAGGTAGTCAAAGTCAAAGTCAAAGTCAAAATATTTATTTCAAGTAGGCAATTAGATATGCTCTTTTGAATAGTCCAAATTTTTTTTTCCCTACTACCCATTCGGACTTCTTTTAGTTATAGAGAAGAACGGGCGCAAGAAACTCTATAACTTTTACAGAAGCAACGACATTTACAAAAATATATATCGTTACCAAGTCATACAAAAGTCAACTTATAGGTACAAGTATAATTACAAAGGTTCATGGCAATGCCTGGTGGAACTAAGAAACATTAAGTCCAAGCATTCATGTCTTTTATATATCAGTAACCGTATAATAGGCTTTGCTAATAAGTACACTTTTAACAATGATTTTAAATTTATTTAGGCTTAATTGTACAATATTGCTTGGAACTTTGTTGTAAAAACGCACACAGTTACCTCTGAATGAATTATTAATTTTATGGAGTCTAGTGTGAGGCAAATGTAATTTATTCTTATTTCTAGTATTGAAGCTATGGACATCACTGTTTTTACTAAATAAATGAATGTTTTTATGGGTATATATTAGATTAATATATTGAGACACAACTGTCATTATACCAGTGTCTTTAAATTTATCTCTTAGAGTCTTGCATTTTTAGATTATAAATTGCTCGAATGGCCCTCTTCTGCAGCACAAATATAGTTTGAATGTCGGCAGCATTTCCCCACAGCAAAATACCATACGACATTACACTATGAAAGTAACTAAAGTACACCAATCTAGCTGTTTCTACGTCAGTTAATTGGCGTATTCTCAAAACTGCAAATGCTGCAGTGCTGAGCCGTTTTGATAGTTTATCAATATGTGGGCCCCACTGAAGTTTGGAATCGAGAGTAATTCCTAAAAATACTGTGGTGTCCACGAGGTCCACATTTCTATCCTTTATAATTACTTCGGTTTTCACCTGTTTTACATTTGGCAATACAAATTTGATACATTTAGTTTTACTTTCATTTAGAAGCAAGTTATTAACGTTAAACCAGTGGACTACTTTAGAGATTGCATCGTTCACAGTGTCATTAATATTTTGTCTCCGTTTAATTTTGAATATAAGTGATGTATCATCTGCAAAGAGTACAATTTCGTGTTTATTATTAACATAAAAGGGAAGGTCATTTATATATATTAAAAATAAAAAGGGACCAAGAATTGAGCCCTGTGGGACGCCCATCTTAAGCAAAGATCCCTGAGATCTCGTACCATTAATATCGACTCTCTGAATCCTGTCACTCAAATATGAAATAAGAAGGTTCAGAGAAGAGCCTTTGAAACCATAATAACGTAATTTCTTAATCAGAGTTTCATGGAGAACACAATCAAATGCTTTGGATAAGTCGCAAAAGACACCCAAAGCATCGTGTGAATCCTCCCAGGCGTCAAATATCTTATTTAAAAGCTCTACACCTGCATCAGTTGTTGAGCGACCCCTACTAAAACCGAACTGATTATTATGCAGAAGATTATTAATACGAAAATAGCTTTGCATTTGGTCTAACATTATTTTCTCAAAAATTTTACTAAACGTTGGTAGCACTGAAATAGGTCTAAAGTTTGTGGGATCAAATGAGCTACCAGACTTAAACAAAGGAGTTATCTTGCTATGTTTCATTAAATCAGGAAAAACACCACCTTCAATAGAATCATTAAATATACAAGCTAGAATTGGAGCTATTATTTCAATTACTGATTCTGTGACAACTACGGAGTTTCCCCAAAGGTCCGCGGTTTTCTTTTTATTTAATGTTTTAAAAGTCTTAATTATATTAACCGATTCAATTTGTCGAAATTTAAAAAGAGTCTGACTATCCTTAACATTTTCTTTTAGGATGGATTCTGCTACAGTTGGGGAAGAGTTTAAAAAATTTGTTGATAAAATAGGAATATTGGTAAAAAAGGTTTCAAACTCTTTAGCTACCTCACTATCTGAAGTTATTCTTTTAGTTCCTATATTTAAACTGTAGTTACTGTCACGAAGTTTAACTCGTCCAGTTTCAGCGTTAATAATGCTCCAGGTCATTTTAATTTTATCAGCACTGTTTTTTAATTTTCGAACTTAAAAAACTTGACTTTGCTTGGCGACAAACCATTTTAAACAATTTAGAGTATTTTTTTACATATTCATAAAATTCTACACTCGTGTTATAGTTACGTTCATTATAAAGTTCAAAAAGTCTTTTTCTACTTTTATATATTCCGGGTGTGGCCCACTCACTAAAAGTAACAACATCATTAATTGAAATCCTTTTTGGCACAAAGATATTATTGAATTCTTTGCAAAATAGATTAAAAAAATCATTGTAAAATTTATTTGGATTATTTGTGTATTTTAAGTAAGGTATTTTATCAAAAAGGTTACTTTTAAAATGTTCTAATCTATTTATAGTTTTAGGTATAACAGTGATGTCTCTCTTTGCCTCATGTTTACACTGATGTGGGACAGCGATTATTAGTCCACAGTGGTCAGAATCTAATTGATTGATAACTTGTTTAGATTTTAGAATAAGATCTGTATAAATATTGTCAATACATGTGGCAGAGTTAGCAGTTATTCTGGTTGGCTCAAGAAAAATATTTTTGAGATTGTATGATTGAAATAAGCTAATAATTTTAGTACATAAACTAGAATTTTCCAATAAATTAATATTAAAATCACCACATATAATCAAACTCTTGCCCAATTTACAAATCTTCCTTAAAACTTCATCCATGGTAGCCTCAAAGCAATCATATAATGCTGAAGGGGGCCTATAAATGCTTAATACAACAAGATGCTCCAGTTCCACACAAGCAATCTCAATCGTTCGTTCAACTGAGAGATTCACAACATCTCTGCGTTCTTTAAATTTAATTTTCTTTTTCAATAAAATTAAGGAGCCACCACGTATTGCATTTTCACGACAAAAAGAACTAGCTATTAGATGATTGTTAAAATTAAGCATGATCTGATAATTTTTAAGCCAATGCTCTGTTACACAAAATATATCTATATTATTACAATTTATAAATAATTCAATTTCTAAGTCCTTTCCTAACATTCCTTGAATGTTTTGATGCATTACTTTAATTACATTACTAGTAGTATTACTAACATTTCTAATAAATTTTGAATAATACATGACCATACCAATAAAAGATCGTAGCTCTGAAACATTTGTGGGGGCCTGGTATTTAAAATGGCTTTGACCTTGTCTTCACAAGTGCGCACGCCCTTTTTGTCTATAACGTGTCCTAAGTAATTTACACTATCTTGAAAAATGCACACTTTTCCCTTTTTACTCTAAGTCCATTATTTCGCAAACGCTCAAAAACTTTATTTAAATTATCCAGATGTTCCAGGTCCCCTCGCCCAGAAATAATGACATCGTCCAAAAAAACTCCTACATATGGTATGTCAGCAAACAATTGCTCGAGATGTTTTTGAAAAATTCCTGGGCTAGACGATAATCCAAATACGAGTCTATTATACATGAATAGGCCTTTATGTGTGTTTATAACTGTATACTTCTTAGAATCGTCCAATTCGAATTGTGCATACGCCTGTGACAGATCTATTTTACTGAATTTTTCCCCACCGTGTAAACGTGCTAACAAATCCTCCACCTTGGGTAACGGATAACGGTCGACTTCTATAACCTTATTTAAAGTTAATTTATAATCAGCGCAAATTCTAATATTACCGTCCTTTTTGACGACTGGTACAATGGGCGTGGCCCAGTCCGAGCGGTCTACAGGAGTGAGGATGCCGTCGCGCACCATCTGATCCAGCGCACGCTCCACGGGCGCACGCAGCGCGTATGCCAGCGGCCGCGCGCGCATGAACACCGGCCGCGCCCCCTCTCGTAAGTGAATGCCCACTTGGCCGCCCGTGAAACGACCCAGACCATCCGCGAACACATCACAGTATCTGGAACTAAAATCATTTATGTCAAAACTATGATAATTCACTTTATTTAAACTCTCGAACCTTGGCAGTTGAATATTTAACGCCATAAGCCACTGTCTGCCTAGTAACGACGTCTTCGCATTTTCTATAACGTATAAATTTAAATTCTTTTTAATATTCATATACCCTACTATAGGTTTTATAACACCCACGGTTTTATTATCTCTCCTGTATAGTATCGTAAGTGCAAATTTGTTTTTTGAATTTCTAAGTTATTAAATAATTTTTTGTAAAGTACTAAACTTATACATGACACTGCGCTACCAGTGTCACATTCCATCTCGATATCGTGACCATTTATATTAAGCGATATCATTATTGGATTACACTGCTTATAAGATAATTGGTTTAGTGGTACCTCATCGCTGTCCTCGTCGATGCTATCCTCCCGAATCGCTGGTGTCACGTCCACGGCGTAGTGACTTGATAGATTGGGGCAGACTCGCCGTAAATGCCCCCGTCTATTGCAAACTCTGCATACGTAGTGAGAAAACTGACACTGCGACCCGTCGTGATCCGCACCGCATACCCGACATGCCTGCTGGGGAGCGCTCTCTCTCGCCCGCTGGCCAAACGCAGCACGCCCAAAGCCCGCCGCCGATGCCTGCCGATTGCCCCGCGCGCGCCGTGCGCGGCCACGGAACTCGCCACCGCCGCCACTGGTCGTCAGTCTTGTCGGTCCCTTATTTCGACACGATTCCGCGATTGCCTGACAGGATGCTGTGTAATCACATTCTGCCATTGTTCGGCCTTCCACTGTCGCCGCGTCCTTCTCCGCTGCTTCCATACTCACAGATAGGGCATAAGCTTTTGCGAAATCCATCTTGTTCTCCGTAAATAAGCGTTGTCGTATAGTTTCGCTTTTGATCCCACATACTATTTGATCACGTAAGCTCTCTTCTAGCCAACTTTCGAACTCACAAGTCTTCGACATCTTCTTTAACACGGCTACGTATTCAGAAATAGTTTCATCACTACCCTGCTTCCTGTGACGAAATTTATACCGCTCCGATAATATACTCGGCTTTGGTTGGAGGTACCTTTCCAAAATATCCGCAAGCTGTTTAAAAGATTTACTCGTCGGCTTTTCTGGAGTACACAAATTTACCAACAGCTCGTAACATTCCGCTCCCATAACCGTGATCAACGTCGGCACTTGTCTATCTTCTTTTATGTCGTTGACAACAAAGTATTGCTCGAGTCGTTCCACGTACAATCTCCAATTCTCCGTGCGCACATTAAACTCTGCTATTCTTCCAATCGACATCTTCCTTCCTTTTTTATTTTTTTTCTTTTTTTTCTTTTTGCAGCTTAATATCGCGCTTCGATTCGTAGTATAATCCTCGTCGCCACTGAAGAATCTGGAGCGGGGGCAGGAATAATGAAATACTGTTGATCTTGCGACGTCTATTGTAGGATTGATTAACATTACAGATGTGCTCGTATTTATATTAAAATTAACTTAAAACTACCGACATACATAATAATATTTCAACTACAAACTACCGACATACATAATAATATTAAATCTACCATACATTACATTATAAATGTTCATAAATAGCAATCTGTAATATGCAATAAAACCCTTTGTATCTCTTAAAACTATTGAGTTATTTACATTTTAAAACCGTCAGATCATTTTTGCCGCTCCCTTAATATTGCTATTATTAGATTTCTAAAAAATGTTCAATTATTTTTATACAAAATTCTAATGAAACGAATACCTTTCTAACTCACATTAAATGTAAAAATTACAAAGTTATTGGCTATTTTGTTTATGCGCTCATATAAATTAGGCGAGTTTAGTAAATTATGACGTCACGATTGCAGTGTACTTTGCATGGAGCGTTTTTGAGCGACCCGCGACAGCGCCGCAGATATGGCGCTGCATCTTCAAAATTATTGTAATATGAGTCGTTCTTAACTCATTCTATTCGTAAAGCAACTACAGGTGTGTAAGTGTCTCAAGCTACGATATGTTAAGGGAACGACGCGACGGAGTTTGCTTGCTAGCTACAAATGTATATTTCAATCCGCAGCTGGAACGCTATGAGTAAAACAATTCGTCAGACACATTGCAGTTAATCATGAGTCGAATAACGACTCGTTTGACACACGACTTGTTTACATTAACACGTTCACTGCATTATGAGATCCATCAGGTCTCTTGCAGGACTTTTGTATTGTGCGTTGAATATAATCGTGTTGTTTCAACTCCTTGCGGGAGGATCTAACGTGTAAAGTTCTTTATGTATGAGTAGGACAAATGTACATATTTGCTTCCTACTTAAAGCTGAATTTAAGGACATTAAAAAATTGGTTGTCTGTAGAACTCCGTCTACTGCCGATATTTGAACGTGACAACGTCTATTACATGGTATTTTTTCTGGGTGCAATGAAATTATTTAAAATAAAGTAATGTATAACATTTATATTTTTATTTAATAGTTTGTTTAAATTTTCTGCTTCTGAAGTTATACATAAATTAATTATTATGAGTAATGTGCGTGGCTCCGTGTGGCGTCAGATTCAGCCGTTACGGTGTTTTCGAGAATGACTCCACGCCGTATCAATTTAATAGACGTTGTCACGTCAAAATCATTTTAGTTTCATGATCAAAACTGATAATCGCGCTATACACTGACGATCAACGGCACGATCACGGATTTCGATCGATGTTGGCGCGAAGTAATTCGACATAGGTCCGACTCTGAAGAGCGCTCAAGCTACGAGGGGTGATCCAAAAGTAATGAGAATAGATATATTAAAATAACTATATACTTAAAAATTAAATTTATTTTTCTACATAATCTCCTTACAGTTACATACACTTAGTCCATCTCTTTTCTAAACCAACAATACTTTTAAATAATAGACGTTGTCACGTCAATAAAGTAATGTATAACATTTATATTTTTATTTCGTTGCCGTGTGGCGTCAGATCGGCCGTTACGCCGTTCGTGGACTCCGTGTGGCGTCAGATTCGGCCGTTACGGTGTTTTCGAGAATGACTCCACGCCGTACCAATTTAATAGACGTTGTCACGTCAAAAAGAAATAAGAGATGGATTAGGTCCCGAACGCACAGTACTGTAATTATTTTCATACCTTGTTTTCTTGGAAGATATACATTATTTTCAAAACTGTAGCTGATGATGATTAGGTCTCAAACGCACCAAACGGTAGGTTTTTTTCGAGATCTTTTAGGTCTCCAAAGCACCAGCTAAAAGTTCTTTGAAAATGATGACGTAGGGAACGTGTTAACTGCAATGTAATAAGGGGGCTAAATTTCTACGTCTGGTCTCAAATCGGCGTTATTAAAATCTTTAATAATGACTGACAACAACCTTTGTGGTCGAGTGGTTGGTAAACCGTTTTCAAAGTGTCGCCATCTCTGAGGATCTGGGTTCGTATCCCAGTGGGGGCAGATGTTTGCATGATGAGTACGAGCATTTGTACCTTTCTCATAGATGTTATTATATACATCTTATATATAAAAATGAATCGCATAATGTGTTGGTAAGCGCATAATTCATCAACGCCTGGACCAATTTGGCCAATTCTTTTTTAAAATGTTCGTTGAAGTTCAAGGATGGTTTTTAAGAGAAAAATTCGAATAATTATCAGAAAGACTCTAAAAACAGCCCTTTTATTTTCCCATGCAAACGTTTTCTAACTAAAACGTACAGTCGAATTGAGCTTTATTGTTATTGTATAAAGTTCATATTGCAAGCACTCACTGTTGTCTAAGCAATGAAGGTGTGTTCCTAACATCAAAGAGTCAATTTGCGCTTTATTAACGCTACATATAGTTGAAATTCAATCATATCTATCAAAACTGTGTGCGTGCGTGCGTTGGAGCACAGAATACATCGTTGGAGGATTTAATGTCACGTTCCAAAATTGAGTAGTCACAAAATGTAATAGGTCATTTAGACTTCTTTTGCAATTTGGTTGGCTATGCGACATTATCTATAAAATAATTAGGAACAAAAAACTGCCACTGTACAAATCTTTTTGACAGGACGAAGTCTGTCGGGTCCGCTAGTATTTCTATAAAAATTTCTTTACATATATAATACTAGCTTCGCCCACGTGAAATTTGTTTTTGTCAATCCTGTGGTCCCTTATGTCTAAGAGACACTTACGTGATATTTACCGAACTTGCATACTAACTTTCAACTTTATTTCACCCCCTAGCTGGTCGAAATTTCAAAAATGCTAGAACAAATGTTTAATGATTTCTTGTCAAATGCTTAAATATAAAGTTTCATGGTTTTATCTTTTAAAATTAAGAAATCCCATACAAACTTTAAACCTTTATATCAACCCCTTCATCCCTTTGTTTTCGAAATAAAATAGATATTGAATATAAAATATATTAAAATAATATTAATATAAAAGATATTAATATTAAAGATATTTCGTCCCACCTAAACTTCGGGGGATACATTGAGTCCTTGGCGAAAACTGCAGCTAAAAAGCTTGGCATTTTATCCAAAGTTAGGCGCTACTTCACTGCAGAACAGATGCTCAACCTATATCAAGCCCAAGTTCGATCCTGCATGGAGTACTGCTGCCATCTTTGGGACGGTTCTGCCCGCTATCAGTTGCCTGCCTTGGACTCAGTAGAAAGGCGAGCTAGAAAACTTATCGACGACGAAATACTTATAAACTCATGTCTTCAGAGTCTAGAACACCGTCGAAGAGTTGCTTGCCTTTCGGTTTTCTATAGGTTGCATTTCGGAGAGTGTGCGTTGGAAATTACATGAATTAATTCCACCCGCTCCTTTCCACCCCCAGTCAACCAGACGTAGGCTTAACTACCATCCTTACGTGGTGGACTATCCTCGCACACGTACAAATGGTTCCAGTCTTCGTTTTTAATACGAACAGCTAAGATGTGGAAACTCTTTGCCGACGTCTGTGTTCCCGGAACAATATAATCTTACGGTCTTCAAGTCACGAGTGAATAGGCATTTGCTAGGTAAGCCTGTTCCATCCTAGTCCTCATCGTCACTTACCATCAGGTGAGATTGTGGACAAACGCAAACCTATTTTAAATAAAAAAAAAATAAATTATAATAAGTAGCCTATGTTCTGTCTCAGGGTCTAAAGATTGTCTGTACTAAATTGCATCAAAATCGGTTGCGAGGTTTAAGCGGGAAAGCGTAACAGACATCGCATTCTCATTTATAATATTAGTTGGCATTTTATTTCAAGTGTAAGAAATATTTATTTTATTTTTATGATAATTTTTTAATGTCACCATTTCAGTGTACATCGCCGACCTGATCCTCAAGAAGTTCTTCATTCTAAAGCTGGTGTACGCGTTCATCTTCTGGGTGCTGCTGCATAAGGCAGGCTACTTCCTGACTTGGTTTGCAGGCTACATCAAGGAGCAGAAGCATGAGCATCACTTCGAGCACCCCCACTATGAACAACAACCTTCTTATGGATATGGGCCGTATAGAAGGCAGAATTTGGGTTGACGCGACTCTATCCCTCGTGATATGAAGACTGACGAAAGGTTTACGAGAGATTACATCTTGGCGCTCTTTAAAGTACCACTAAACTTGTAATTTGACACGTGCTTATGATTATTCAAATGATTTTATGTATTTATGTAAACTAGCTGCGCCAATATAAATCCTACTACTGTTATAAAGGCGAAAGTTTGTAAGTATGGATGTTTGTTACTCTTTCACGTAAAAACTACTGAATGGATTTGAACGAAACTTTACCACAATATAGCTTATACATCAGAATAACACATAGGCTACAATTTTTGAGGTTTCTAATGTGAGCTCGTAAAAAAACACATTTTTTGCGCTTACATTGGCAAACGCTGACTGAATCCTACAAGATAGATCAAAACAATTTACTACAGTATTGTACAACTTAAAAAGGCCTACAAAAAGTCCGTGATGGTATATGTTTATCTCTTAGGAATAACCCACAATAACCATTTTTTATCCTTTACTTTGTACGATAAATAATGGCTTATTTACGAAGCGATTTTAAGCAATACAGTATTAATCCTTATTCAATTAAGTATCTTAAATACATTGTGCATTTAATAAAGATCAATATGGCTTTTTACAGCATGTAAATTAAATAAATATTTTCGAAGATATCACAGATTTAAAATGCAGAGTCATAGCAATTTTGGCGATAAATACCGTTTTGGTGATAAATACCGGCAGCGGTGACAGGCGAACGGGGTGAATAACCCATAAAAGGAAAAAGATCGTTAAATGTAGTTTATAGGAGCATACTGCAGTAGCTACCTATAGGCCTATGATTAGGGCTCTGCAGTGCTTAGTTACCGTATTTCTTACTTATTACTAGACTAGACGGGACGAACCTGAAGTCCACGCGAACGAAGTCGCGGGCAAAAGCTAGTGATTTTATATGACTTCGTCTGCCCAGGATTAGTAGTTCGAGTAGCTTCTATTAGCGTGGTTTGTACCTTTATAAATTGTACCCTATGTCTTGTGATGTATTAAAGCTATATTAATGTAACGTTTCATTTAAATCCATTCAGGAGTTTTTACGTGAAAATGTTAGAAACATCCATCCATACATATTTTGGCGTTTGGATAATATTTTTGGGTGTAATTCTGAAATATTTTACAGAGTAATTATTAAATAGCAAAAAACATAATGAAACTATAGATTTTATAGATATAATGTGAAATCGCATAAAGGATGGCTAAGTACAATATGGGCCTAATTGCCTTTGCAATTTATAAATACTGGATGTAGTTGCATCTAATGCTGGGTACCTGAAAGTTAATATGTGATATAAAAAAAGTTCCATCAACTTTTCATATTATTACAATCTTGAAAAACATATTATAGTAACTCCTACGAAATTATGGTCGCAAAACTACAACTAGAGAATTTGCTATGAACTTTAGGTAGGCATTTTAGTACAGATAAAATAACTGGCAAGTAGGCACAATACCCAATAGGTCCGTTTAGAAAAGCAGGGTCAGTATTAAAATAAAAATTCAAGTGATAGCGCAACGAACAATCGAACAAACAAAAAGTCTTATAACATCTGACATTGACATCTTAAAACATTTTTAAAGTGCTGTGAGAATAAACTCTCAATACAATAACATCGATTAGGAAATTGATATTATCGTGTGAATAAAATACTTATTTGTTGTTAATTGTTTTCGACGATTAAAATTAATTAAACATATCTGTACATAAAATATTCTTCTGTATTATTTAATGATTTTTATTGAATTAATTTATTTGACAAAACAAAAAGTTTAGTCCGCTATGTATATATCGATTATTTTGTATATTGACCGAAACTAGAATAATCGGTTATCTCGTTTAAATGTCAACACTATTCAAGTTCGAAAAATAGGAAAACAAGCTTAATACTTTTTATTTAATTATTTTTTCACGAAAGTTCTAGGAAATGAATAATATATTATACGATATATTTATACATGTGGGCAGTCGTTTAGCCATCTCCTTTGTAGAATATACTAGGTGGTGCCCGCGACTTTGCACAGATAGTAGATATTTTCATACTTAATTTAACACTTATCGTCATTTTTTGAACAATTTACATAATATCTTTAGAAATTATAGCCTATGCGTTAATTTGATATACAAGTTATATTATTGTGAAGTTTTATTAAAATTTATTTAGTAGTTTTTACTTGAATGAGTAACAACATGCAACCATATAAACTTCACGTTAATGAGTTTGGTAGGGGTGTTTAATGTGTTTGTAATTTAATGACTTATTATGTCGATTTCTGTATTTAGACACACAAATAGTCATATGTGTGTCCGGTGTTTTGATGTGAACTTGTGAAAATATAAATGATCAATTTAACAGATGTAAAATAGTAGAATGTACCTTATAAGAGAATAAAACAACATTTTTTGGAGTGATTGAATTTCCAACCACTAACGAATCCTGAGCTCAGTGAAGGATTCTAAGTAATTAGCTCGACGAAAAAATTATATTTTGAATGAATGAGATTTTGCTCTGGCAACACTGAGCTGTGTAGATATCTCTGCACAGCTGTTACAAAAAAATTAGTTATTTTATTACATTTTGTTGTGAAAAGTGTAAAATTATTGTATCTTGAAACTTGTTTTATGTGAGAATTGAGATATACTACTACTTATAAGTATATCCGAAGTGTTACATTTATTTTTAAATACACGGCGACTAACGACGTAAGCCGGGCTGTCAAAAAATTTAAAATCAACGAAGATATTATTCAATTTTAAGCCCTACTCGAGCGAATGGAGACATCGAAATTGTTTTAATATATGTATAAATATAGTATTCAAGACTTGGGGTATTGAGGCAGTTTCTAGTAAATCATTGAATGTTCGTGATTTATTAACGGATTACCCACCATAAAAACCGGGGAAGTATTGTATTCAGATTTATTTTAATAAATTGATTCAAAGCTGCAGTTATTCTAAACAGCACTTGTATCTGTTAGCACAATTTGCCATTGTTTCCACTTGCCAAAGTTGTAACTTTTTTAAAAGTAGCCTAAAACATTTATTATCATTTATTATATATTTACTACACATAATAAGCACTTTTAAAAGTCTGAACAAATCTCATGTAAAGTGAGACACATCCAGTATCACACTCGGCTGAGTTGTGTTTCTCTTAACTTGACGTAAAGTGGAAGTTAAGTTGAGACTCATCAACACATATAGCCTCAGACATTACTTACAGCACACTGAACAGTATATGTGCCCAAAATCTTATTTGTACGGACAATACTATACACTAAGTTTATTAATATTTAGTATACAATATTTAAATTTAAAATTTAAATTACCTTAAACTTCTTTTCATTACTATTAAAAAAAATAGGTGATTTGGCTTAATTGTGGGTGTAGGATACAGTGGCAGGTTTGTTTCCTTTGATGTGAGCATAATTATTTTAAATCTACAAACCTATTTCTTTTGTTTATTTTTAATTACCTGACATTTTATTTGTTAGGTAGGTATATCTCTTTAGTTCTTTGTTAGCCCCAATATTTTCTTTTCTCTTATATAACTTAATAATTATTATTTTCACTTTATATATCACTGTTTTTGTATTTATTTTTTCCCTTTTATTTCTCTCTATATTTTCTAACGTTTAGTTTATACTGTCACTCAAAGGCTTCTTTACCTTTTAGATTCTGACTTTTGACAATAATTTATCATGGCAAGCTCACGATATAGTGTTATGACCCGCAAAGCAACAACCAAGGATCTGGAGCTTAAATTAAAGCAAGCGATCGAGGACCTCAAGGCTTCTAAGGAACTAAATGATGTCTTACTACAAGAGCGTGAGGACAGTGAAAGTGAGATCTTAAAAGTCGTTGCAAGGAACACTGAACTTAAGAACAACCTTGCTGACCTCCACCTGAAATATATGGACATGGTAGAAAAGTGTCAACAGATGGAAACTTTTATTATTTCTTTCAAGCAGTGTAGTGATGATCATGAACAAGCATTGAATCGCATAAATGACCTAGAAATTAGTCTTTCAATTGCTCAGAATTCAGTGTCTAAATTAGAGTCTGACAATAAAAACTTAATAGAAGACAGACACTCTCAAAGCTTGTTCAGTGAGCTACAGCACTGTGAAAACTCTGTTTTACATTGTGACAATACTTGTATGAATGGCTGCAATAAGGTAACAAAATTCAATAGTTAAAAAAATTGAAAAAAGTATATTAAAATTAATAAGTACATCAGAAAACTAAAAATCTAATTAAAAAGCAAAATCAGTACACTAAATACTGTAACTTTAGAAAAGAACGTAGGCAGTTATTAACTCAAATGAAAGAAATGGAAAATCAGTCCTCTTCCAATAGCAATACATATTCCAAAGACATTAATAAATTAGAAGAAAAATTGATAACCTGGAACTTTCAATTAGGGAAATGTATAACAGTTTAAGTAGCTATTCCCAAAAACAGCTTAATTACCAAATAACGGCTGCCAATGACATGATTGATATGTGTAACTATAATTCTGATAGATTTGAATCTTTAGGAAAAAAACAATTGTGCAAGTGCTTGGGTATCCAAAGTCAAAAACAACAGCAGGTCGATACTCAATTTGTTACACAGGTATCGACACAGTCACATACTGCTCCTGAGTCTGATATAATAGGATTACAATCATTAGTACAAAATGAGTCTAATCAACAATACAGAGCTTCTCAGTCAATACCTTCAGAAGTAGTACAATCACATTATTCAAAAATATACAATTTTATTCAGTGATGAAATTGGCAAAAACATGGGTCAAATTTTATGTAATATGGGTAATTCTGTAATCAATAATTGTATGCCAGGTGCCTCTTTCATAGAAATATTGCAAAAAGCAACACTACAAAATTACTTACCTGATACAACATTAATATTTCTCATAGGAAATAGAGGTGATTTGAATAAAAGGACCCTATTAAAGTTATTAGATAATCTAAATTGTAACATTAACATACACAATATTGTATTGTTCTCATTGCCTTATTGCAGCAACTTGTCACAGGTTGAAAATAGTTATAGGTATAAAATTAAATTTCACATTAAATACTGTATGCAACAGTAATAAAAAATTGCATATGATTGACACTAACAGACTAGTTAGTAATTTTTATTTGACTAAAAATAAATATTATATTTGTAATTATTTTAAGCGACAAATAGCAGTATCGCTATCTTATTTTTTTTCAGTAACAGCCAAGAACTTGGCTACAATAACTGCTCCTATCTGAGCAATGTGCTTTTATAGATTTGACTGTCAGTAATTCTTGTACTGACAATATTATTGATATTTCTTTAAATTAATTTCTAAGACAAAAGAGAATTCCTCTCGCTTAGAAAACATTAGTAATACTGAAATAAATTTAAAGAGTCCACTTAGTACTAATCTACATAGTAAAAATGTAATTAAAGTAATGCATCAAAACATTCAAGGAATGTTAGGAAAGGACTTAGAAATTGAATTATTTATAAATTGTAATAATATAGATATATTTTGTGTAACAGAGCATTGGCTTAAAAATTATCAGATCATGCTTAATTTTAACAATCATCTAATAGCTAGTTCTTTTTTGTCGTGAAAATGCAATACGTGGTGGCTCCTTAATTTTATTGAAAAAGAAAATTAAATTTAAAGAACGCAGAGATGTTGTGAATCTCTCAGTTGAACGAACGATTGAGATTGCTTGTGTGGAACTGGAGCATCTTGTTGTATTAAGCATTTATAGGCCCCTTCAGCATTATATGATTGCTTTGAGGCTACCATGGATGAAGTTTTAAGGAAGATTTGTAAATTGGGCAAGAGTTTGATTATATGTGGTGATTTTAATATTAATTTATTGGAAAATTCTAGTTTATGTACTAAAATTATTAGCTTATTTCAATCATACAATCTCAAAAATATTTTCTTGAGCCAACCAGAATAACTGCTAACTCTGCCACATGTATTGACAATATTTATACAGATCTTATTCTAAAATCTAAACAAGTTATCAATCAATTAGATTCTGACCACTGTGGACTAATAATCGCTGTCCCACATCAGTGTAAACATGAGGCAAAGAGAGACATCACTGTTATACCTAAAACTATAAATAGATTAGAACATTTTAAAAGTAACCTTTTTGATAAAATACCTTACTTAAAATACACAAATAATCCAAATAAATTTTACAATGATTTTTAATCTATTTTGCAAAGAATTCAATAATATCTTTGTGCCAAAAGGGATTTCAATTAATGATGTTGTTACTTTTAGTGAGTGGGCCACACCCGGAATATATAAAAGTAGAAAAAGACTTTTTGAACTTTATAATGAACGTAACTATAACACGAGTGTAGAATTTTATGAATATGTAAAAAAATACTCTAAATTGTTTAAAATGGTTTGTCGCCAAGCAAAGTCAAGTTTTTTAAGTTCGAAAATTAAAAACAGTGCTGATAAAATTAAAATGACCTGGAGCATTATTAACGCTGAAACTGGACGAGTTAAACTTCGTGACAGTAACTACAGTTTAAATATAGGAACTAAAAGAATAACTTCAGATAGTGAGGTAGCTAAAGAGTTTGAAACCTTTTTTACCAATATTCCTATTTTATCAACAAATTTTTTAAACTCTTCCCCAACTGTAGCAGAATCCATCCTAAAAGAAAATGTTAAGGATAGTCAGACTCTTTTTAAATTTCGACAAATTGAATCGGTTAATATAATTAAGACTTTTAAAAACATTAAATAAAAAGAAAACCGCGGACCTTTGGGGAAACTCCGTAGTTGTCACAGAATCAGTAATTGAAATAATAGCTCCAATTCTAGCTTGTATATTTAATGATTCTATTGAAGGTGGTGTTTTTCCTGATTTAATGAAACATAGCAAGATAACTCCTTTGTTTAAGTCTGGTAGCTCATTTGATCCCACAAACTTTAGACCTATTTCAGTGCTACCAACGTTTAGTAAAATTTTTGAGAAAATAATGTTAGACCAAATGCAAAGCTATTTTCGTATTAATAATCTTCTGCATAATAATCAGTTCGGTTTTAGTAGGGGTCGCTCAACAACTGATGCAGGTGTAGAGCTTTTAAAATAAGATATTTGACGCCTGGGAGGATTCACACGATGCTTTGGGTGTCTTTTGCGACTTATCCAAAGCATTTGATTGTGTTCTCCATGAAACTCTGATTAAGAAATTACGTTATTATGGTTTCAAAGGCTCTTCTCTGAACCTTCTTATTTCATATTTGAGTGACAGGATTCAGAGAGTCGATATTAATGGTACGAGATCTCAGGGATCTTTGCTTAAGATGGGCGTCCCACAGGGCTCAATTCTTGGTCCCTTTTTATTTTTAATATATATAAATGACCTTCCCTTTTATGTTAATAATAAACACGAAATTGTACTCTTTGCAGATGATACATCACTTATATTCAAAATTAAACGGAGACAAAATATTAATGACACTGTGAACGATGCAATCTCTAAAGTAGTCCACTGGTTTAACGTTAATAACTTGCTTCTAAATGAAAGTAAAACTAAATGTATCAAATTTGTATTGCCAAATGTAAAACAGGTGAAAACCGAAGTAATTATAAAGGATAGAAATGTGGACCTCGTGGACACCACAGTATTTTTAGGAATTACTCTCGATTCCAAACTTCAGTGGGGCCCACATATTGATAAACTATCAAAACGGCTCAGCACTGCAGCATTTGCAGTTTTGAGAATACGCCAATTAACTGACGTAGAAACAGCTAGATTGGTGTACTTTAGTTACTTTCATAGTGTAATGTCGTATGGTATTTTGCTGTGGGGAAATGCTGCCGACATTCAAACTATATTTGTGCTGCAGAAGAGGGCCATTCGAGCAATTTATAATCTAAAAATGCAAGACTCTTTAAGAGATAAATTTAAAGACACTGGTATAATGACAGTTGTGTCTCAAATATATTTATGAAAATATCAATAAATACAGTGATTCTTGAGCAAGGTTTTGCGGTATTTTTTATCTCGGAAAAACAGATAGTCCCACGGGAAGCGCGATAAACCTTCGCGCCACAAACCGACTTCTGCGCATATGTAGTCGTGGGCAAAAGCTATGACCCTTAACCCTCTATAGACCCAATCCCTAGAAAGCTAGTTAATTAAATAAAGAAAATAAAAATCAGAAGAGTAAAGAAAAAATTAAACAAATTGATAGATGATCTATCTATAGTCGATAGATATTTTATTTGGTCTACAGACACACACACACACGCACAACAATTGTTGATTAATAATCACAAGAAAAAAACCAAATTTAGGGTATGAACAGGGTAACAGCCCTGTCCTCCATACAGAATAACTGAGGTTCATGTGTGCTGCAGCAGCACAAAAAGGTCCATAGCTCAGCGCCAATATTTGCACAAGAACAAAAATCTCTGATTTTCAGCTATAGCCGTGGAGCGGTCACTTCGATACTCAGCTGCCGCGATTTACAGACACACACACATACATATATAGTACTCATTTTGTAATTTGCATGTGAAACAATTGTCCAGTTTTGTAGTTTGCATTTGAAACTATTGTCCAGTTTTGTATATTGCATTTGTGACAATTATCTGGTTTTGAATTGAGCATTTGAAATAAGAATGCGTATTTGACGGGCACTGGTATTTTTTATATATAGATTTGTATTCGATCATTTTGTGTTGCTAATTTATTTATACCCATGTTTTACAATATTCACGCTTCAACTTCATGTTCAAACATGTATCAATATTTACATTTCAATTTAAACTTGTTGTTTCTCTACAGATTTCAATGGCAGTTTAAGTTTTTGTGTTAATCGGGAATCTGTTGAGGGTATACCTAACGTCAAACGTGTATTAAGTTTCTAGTAACATCACTAGGGTATAACTTTACTTATATTGCGTGTGATATTTGTGTGTACGTTTATTTATAGATCTAAGTGTTTTTGTGTGATAAGTTAACGATAAGCTTTATGTAAGATAAATAAAGTGTAAACGAAAATTAATAAGAGTATTTTTAACACCTTTTCCCGTAAAGCTGATGTAATTCCAACGGTTTTAAATATGTAAAGCGGGTCATAAAAAACGCGTGTGTTACCAAAGCAAATAGTTAAGTTATTAAGTTACTAGCTTTTGCCCGCGACTTCGTTCGCGTGGACTTCAGGTTCGTCCCGTCTAGTCTAGTAATAAGTAAGAAATACGGTAACTAAGCACTGCAGAGCCCTAATCATAGGCCTATAGGTAGCTACTGCAGTATGCTCCTATAAACTACATTTAACGATCTTTTTCCTTCAGTATAAACATGCAGATTCTTCGCTTTGGAAACACGTGAGCAAGCCACATAGAGCTGACCGTGAGAAGATACTTAATTGGATAAGGATTAATACTGTATTGCTTAAAATCGCTTCGTAAATAAGCCATTATTTCTCGTACAAAGTAAAGGATAAAAAATGGTTATTGTGGGTTATTCCTAAGAGATAAACATATACCATCACGGACTTTTTTGTAGACCTTTTTAAGTTGTACAATACTGTAGTAAATTGTTTTGATCTATCTTGTAGGATTCAGTCAGCGTTTGCAATGTAAGCGCAAAAAATGTGTTTTTTTACGACCTCACATTAGAAACCTCAAAAATTGTAGCCTATGTGTTATTCTGATGTATAAGCTATATTGTGGTAAAGTTTCATTCAAATCCATTCAGTAGTTTTTACGTGAAAGAGCAACAAACATCCATACATCCATACTTACAAACTTTCGCCTTTATAATAGTAAGTAGGATAGTCCATACAAATTCCATAACAATATTGTTCGGGATAGAATAAGTCAATAGAATAGTTAAATAAATAAATAATTACGTAGAATATAATTAATTGATAGAAATGTATTACATATATAAGATAGTTAAGAATAGTACTAAGCGTAGATAAGTAATAAAGATAAACGTAGCTTAGGGAAATGAATAAATAAACATAGAATAGGTTCCCTTAGTGATAAGACTACATATAGTATGTAAGATAGGTATATATATTGAATAATACTTCCTGAAATTCCTTAGATAAGGACAGTAGCGTAAGAATGTAAACAAATGAGTTTTGTGGAAAAAGTATGAAAGATATAAGGAAATTGTTATTGAATTAGGGCATACTATATGTAAACGCATTAAATGAACAATATTACAAGTAAATAGGGCACAATAATTTATAAAATTGTAAACGAGCGGCCACTGAGAAATCACAAAATGTATGGAAATGTCGAATTAATGTCCTATCGCACGCCGATTAAAGTGCATATATATGTATATCACAGAGCATTCTCAGTGGTAGCGAGTTAAGATATAGTATCGGATATACACTCCGAATGTTTGCCCCAAAGGGGCTCGCGAATAATGTCTAGCCTTCCTACGACTAGACAACCGTTTAATTCAGGACGTATCAAGCCCGAGGGTGTCTCGCTTGTTTCTTTTAACGCCCGGTCATTAAGGTCTAATCTCCCGGAGATTAGAGAATTTATTAAAAACAATTCCCCCGATATTTTTTTGGTTCAGGAAACTTGGCTTAATCCAAATGTTAGGAAAGGGCTAGGTATACGTGGTTACACGTTAGTTAGGAATGACAGGCCGACCGGTCGCGGCGGCGGTACTGCCATTTACTTTAGAAGGCAGCTTCACTGCACCCCACTAGATACTCCTCCACTCGTCAACTTAGAGGCAACGGTCTGTAAGCTGGCGCTGTCCGGACATCAGTCCATCGTGATAGCGTCGGTTTATCAACCGTGTGGCAAAGAAGCGCTCGCGTGCGACTTCCAAGCCATTATAGGATTAGGCTCTTCTGTCATTTTGTTTGGGGATTTGAATGCCAAACACACCGACTGGTCGTGTAGGTATACAAACCCCACCGGATCCCAGCTGGCTGTTATTGCAGACAGTCTGGATCTGGAAATAATTGCGCCCTATTTACCCACCCACTATACCCCGGTAACCCAAATTATCAACCAGACATATTAGATTTAGCTCTTTTTTAAAAATATAGGGTTAGCTCTTAGGTCCCTAGACACCCTAGACGACCTGGGCTCTGACCATAGGCCGATTAGGTTAGTCCTCGGCAACCCACATACCGCGCAACCTACCCCGAAAAAATTCATCAATTGGAAGGGTTTCCAGACTTCCATTGCCACTAAATTAGATTCCCCCGAGTCACCGTACACGGATATTGAAGTGAGTTATTTCGATAGCGAGCCGAAAATAGACGTTGCGGTTGACGACATTACTAGCATTATTAATAACTCAATCGCGGACAACACACGGGAAGTTGTCGTTCCACCACGAAAGCTCCCGCGAGAGCTCCGCGCTTTAATTTCAGAAAAAAGGGCGGCTTCTCGACGAGCCGCCCTCAATCCCACCCCTCAACTTAGGGCCTTAGCCAACCGCCTTCAGCGGGAGGTAAGAGCCGCTCTTTTAGACCATAGGAACGCCCAATGGGAGGACCTTATGTCTAATATCACCCCTAGTCATCAAGCGTACTACAAAGTTGCCCGAGCGCTTCGTAGTGACGCCATAACTTACACACCCCCCTTAACTAGACCCGACGGCTCCATCGCCTTCGACGACGATGAGAAAGCCGAATGCTTCGCTGACAGCATTGCTTCTCAATGCTCGCTCAGCACTCAACCCTGCGATCCTGACCATGTCAGGCGCATAGAGGAGGAAGTTCTCCTCAAGAGCTCCCTCCCCCCCTCACGACCCCCCTTTAGACCCGATCTCCCGCGACGAGATCTTTAACGTCATTAGAGGCCTGCACAACCGTAAAGCCCGGGTGCTGACGGTGTGTCAAACAAGGCATTAAAATCTATGCCCCACCAACTCCTTGCTTTACTGACCATCCTCTTCAACGCCTGTTACGAGAGGTGCTACTTTCCGCGTAAGTGGAGAGAGGCAATCGTAATAGGTATTCCGAAACCCGGAAAATCACCCCATATACCTTCCAACCATCGTCCCATTAGTCTTATTAGTTCACTAGGGAAGGTATATGAACGTTTAATTCTCGCTCGCCTTAAAGAGCATCTCGAGTCAAATAATATTCTTATTCCCGAGCAGTTCGGCTTTAGAACTAAACACTCATGCCCTCAGCAAGTCGAACGCATAGTCGAATACATTTTAGAATCATTCAAGTCACATAGATATAAGGTCCTCGCCGTTTTCTTTGACGTTGCCAAGGCCTTCGACAAGGTCTGGCACGACGCGTTAGTATTTAAATTATACAAGTCTGGAATCCCTGACCGATTAATTCGCGTCATACAGTCCTATCTGTCAAACCGCACCTTTCGTTTTAGACACGAAGGTGTACTTTCTTCCCCTCGCACGATAAGAGCCGGCGTCCCTCAGGGGTCGGCTCTCTCTCCTACTCTCTTCTCGATATTCACAAACGATATACCGGTCCCTACGAACGGTATTCAGCTATCTCTCTTTGCGGACGACACAGCCCTTTATAGCAAGGGTTGTGTGCGCCGATCACTTAGTCTCAAAAATGCAGTCCCAAGTTAATAAAGCTTAGTGCCTGGTTTCGCTTGTGGCGGATTGAGGTAAACGCGGAAAAATCTTCCGCAGTTTACTTCGATCGGATCCCAAGACACCGGCTTGTCCCTTATGGTACTGACTCGGTCAGGATTAACGATAAACCCATCCCATGGCAGCGGTCTGCCAAGTACTTAGGTGTCACCCTCGACAGTGCACTCACCTTCCGTGAGCACGTCGACAGGGTGACTAGGTTAGCTAAATTTTACTTGTCCCGCCTCAACTATATGTTGGGAAAGAACAGTAAAATGTCATTAAGGAATAAGCGGACTCTCTACAAGGTTTGCATACGTCCAGTCATGTCATACGCGTGTCCAGTCTTTGCGCACGCGAATCCTAATATCATTAATAAAATCCAAGTAGTACAAAATAAATTCTGCCGCGTTGCAACTAACTCTCCATTTTATATTCGTAACTCAGATCTCCACAGGGATCTCGATTTAACGACCATTCAACAGCACTTCCGTACCTGCTCCGAACGCTTCTTCAAAGCCGCAGAGCAACACTCTAATCCCCTTATTAGACAGGCGGTGGACTACACACCAGCCCCTCCATCTCGATATTTACAACGTAGACCTCGTCACGTACTCGTTGATCAAGATAACCCTTTGACGCGGGACCTTCTGTCCCTGCAGGCAGCATCTGCGCTGCCGGCGGCATCTGCGCCGCCACCTCCTCCATGATCCCTTAGCTCGCAGCCTTCAGCTTAGCCATGATTAGGTCCTCTCATGATAAGCCGGCGTCACTTTGACTTCCCGCGCCTCTTCTAGCGCTTTTGGGTCCCCTTTATGGGCCTGCGCTGCATCGTCCCTCTCCTGAGGGGCGGTCGCCCTCACGATTTGCCTATATGGTTTTAGAACCTAGGCCAGGCTGAGTTTAGTCGGTAGGTCACGTGGCTGGACCGCTCCCGGTCGCGTGGAGTCCGACATAACCTCCGTGACACTTGCCGTTGCGGGGGTATCCTGGGTACGTTTCGTGCTCCTTGTGAGGATTCTCAGCCTTCCTCTCCTGAGGAAAAAAAAAAAAAAAAAAAAAAAAAAAAAAAACCCAAAGGGGAAGGACTTAAAGCTTATAGGTAATTTGTAGGGGGTAAATTAAGCCAAAAATAGGGATGAAAATTCACCTCTCCGACGTATTATCGAGTATATCTCGAGGACTATATAACATATAGTTGTACTTGAAAACGGCAAAATAAAGAGGAAAATAAGCCCCTGCAGATTACCTATGTATGAAAGGGATGAAAATAAGGAACAAAGTAATAATAAGAATTTATTGTAAGAATAATAGTAAAATAAAGGGCAAAATGGGGTTCGACAGGTGCTTTCTGTACGGTAAGACCTCGCCAGGGGGGTCTCGAAAATCCCATTTTTTGGTAGGGATTTTCTCTGGAATAAATTGCGGGACTCCCCCGGGTCGATACGGGGAGTGCCGCGACTGTCGCCGACGGAGGTCGTGCTCGATCCGTTGATTCCTGAAGAGTGCCTCCGACAGTTGCCTGTCCCGACGTTCGACGCCTGCGACCTGTAGGTGCATTCCCTTGAGTGGCGCAAGCTATTCGGGAGTGTATCCTGCGGGAAGTGGCCGTCGATTTCCGGGCCCCGCGATCGCGAATAATTTTATTCGCTACCCGCTTTTTGTGTGCGGCCTAAAATGCCGCCCAAAAAGCGCAACCCGAAGCCGAAGGACCTGCAGGACGTGCCTGCATGGAAGCCGACTCACAGACGAACGCCGGCCAGAAGATGCCAAAACCTATCGATTGACGAGGAGAGACGTGAGGCGCAGGCCACACCGCCTCCCTCGACATCTGGAAGCCAGAAAACAAAAGAAGACTACCAAGCACTGGAAATGAAGCCCCAGGCGGTGAAAAACGCCGAGGAAGAATCCATAAGGAATTCGCCGACACCTCTCGCCGACACAGCGACATCGTTCGCCGACACGGCAGACTTCAAGATACCCTCGAAGAGAAAAATCAAAAGAAACCTACCCACATCTTCGTGTTCGCCGGCATCCAGACCCGAACCGAAGATCAAGATACCCGCGAACGCAAATAAAAGCGAAAGCGATCTACCCACATCCATGCAGCCCGAGATTCCTATGATCAGGACAAAACTCGACCTCGACTGGACTATCCTGAATGGACACATCATGGAGAAACTAGGAACAAAAGAACCCCCAGCCGCCTTCAAAATAAGCGACGGAGAGTGCTACCTAGACTACTACCCGAGGACAGAGTGGGAATACAACGTCATATGGAATCAAATTATTGAAGATAATGCTACAATTGTTGGGCCACCACGCTGGCAGCCCACGAAGGAGAAGCCCTTAAACCAATCTTCGATGCCTACGTCTGAAACCACCGAAGCTGGCGCCTCGCGATGCCTCGCCTGCGCGAACGCCGACACCACCTGTTGTCGGCCAACGCGTCCCGCGCATGGCTCAACAAGGGGACGCCACACCGACGCCATCAGCGGAAGAAGAAATGATAGACGCCCTACCTGCCAGGATGCCGACACCAAACATGTCGGCGGACGACTATCGAGACGATTCGCCGACATACCAGTCAAGAACGCCCACACCGGCGCGGAGGACACCTCCCCTCGCCGACGCCGACACGCTACCCGACGCCACTACCAGCACCGACAGCCGCTAGAACAGAAACCACGACAACCACGGAGATGAAACAACCGCCCATTGTTGTCGAGGAGCTGCCAGACTGGCCCCGACACTTCAAAGAGCTTATGCAGCGACTGGGACACCCAGTCAGCGCACAGGCGTACCAGAAGGGGATCAGGTTTCTCCCGAAATCAGCGGGAGAATATGAAACCGTGATGGGCTACCTAACTGAAATCGAGAGTGAGGAGCAGCTCTCGTGGTGTTTCAGTTACACGCCCAGCAGACAAAGAAGCCTAAAACTGGCCTTCAAGGGACTGCCAGATACAACGACTCCGGATCACCTCTGGGATGAAACTCGTGGGAAAAGGGCTTCACCCCAGAATATATCAAATGTTTCCACACTAAACATGGCCGACAGCGGAAAATCTTCCATGTAAGGCTAACGAAGACGCCTAACATTACCAAGATCTACCTTCAAGAAGAAGTACTGGGGCTGCCGGGGATCACGGTGGAGGTATGGCGGGGCAAGAAGGGCCCGCCCAATGCCACCGCTGCCAGGGCTTCCGGCACACCTCAGTGCTCTGCCACCGTCAAGCAGCTTGCGTCAGATGCGGCGGACCTCACGCCGCAAGAGACTGCCCGAGGCCGCTCTCTGAGCCACCCACGTGTGCCAACTGTGGTGGGCCGCACACGGCCAATAACTTGGCCAAGTGCCCGGCCTACCACAAGGAGGCACGTAACAAGCGTGCCACAACGACTGCCTACACCACGAAGAAGAAAGCCGAAACCACTCAGCCTGCGACCGCCATCAGTACGATGGAAGACAGCGAGCCATCAGCACCACACTCGCTGATGGCCGCCGCCAACGAAGCCAGGATCAGTCCTCCGCCCCGCCCCAGAGTGCAGAGGCGTAGAGGGGATGAACCAAAGCAGAGCAAACGGAGGCCGAAACGCAAAAAGAAGAAGACCACGAGGCATGCTCCAAGCAAGCCTGAACAACCCGATGCCGATAACGTGACAGTCCCTCCCACGACGAGGACGTCGCGCACAAACGAGCTGCCCGCACACGACCAGTGTGACATACCTGGAAGTGATAGTGTAACAGACATTGAATGCCACTATAACAGTGAAAGTGAAAGTGACAGTGAAACCAGTAACAACATTGCTGCCATAAACGAAAGCGATAGTGAGTGGCCGAGTGACCTCCACAAACAGTGCGCGGACATTTTCAAGGCCTCGCTGGCGCTAATGAAAACGAGAGTAAGCCCGGAGCTTACAGTAATCAAGTGTATATTCGAACTCGGCAGCGTCCTCATAAAAATGCTCGCCGGAGTCCAACAGATGCCACAGGCTTAGTTAAGCCGCCCCGATGCCCCGTCCCGTTGTTACGGGCGGCGATTGCCACTACTGAAGTGGGCCACGCCCAGAACAGTTTCCCCGCCGCAGTAGCGGCGAGAAGAACATCCCGATCGATACGGATTACGACGGGGACCTCCTACTGAAGCGGACGACTGCCCATCACCGAACAGAAAGCTCCTGAAGACCCTGCTGGCCGACCGAACCAAGAAAACTGGCTTCTCATTTCTTCCTGCAACCACCACCGGGCCGCAACGCACCGTTCGAATCCTTCACCAACCCCAGCATTGAAGTGTGCCGACGTGCCTCCAACCCCGAAGAATAAGTGTGCGTCGTGCACAAATATATTTTGCCATTTCGCGCACTGACGCTATTCAAAGGAGATGGCTAAACGACTGCCCTTAACATGTATAAATATATCACACTGCCTCGTATTTTTTATATATTTATTAATGAATTGTTACATAATTATTATTTTCCTAGAACTTTCGTGAAAAAATAATTGAATAAAAAGTTGTAAACTTGTTTTCCTATTTTCCGGACTTGTATAGTGTTGACATTTAAACGAGATAATCGATTATAGTCAATATACAAAATAATCGATATCCGTATATATCGATTATTTTGTATAAGTCCGTCATAGCGGATTAAACTTTTTCTTTTATGAAATAAAATAATTCAATAAAAATCATTTAATTAATAGAGAAGAATATGTTCTGTACAGAAATGTTTAATTAATGTTAATCGTCGAAAACAATTAACAACAAGTATTTTAATCACACGATAATATCGATTTCCTAGTCGATGTTATTGTATTAAGAGTTTATTCTCACATCACTTTAAAAATGTCAGATGTCAATGTCAGATATTATACGACTTTTGTTTGTTCGATTGTTCGTTGCGATAGCACTTGATATTTGATTTTAATACTGACCCTGCTTTTCTAAACGGACCTATTGAGTATTGTGCCCACTTTCAAATGCGTAACGAAACTTGAGCGCATAACTCGATATGGATATACATATTAAATAATAGTCTTGCGTATTTTAATCACAATCATGAGTTAAAATCGACATTCGTCAATATACATATTAAATAATGGTCTTGCGAATTTTAATCACAATCATGAATTTAAAGTCGAACATTCTTCAATATATAGGTATCCATCATTCACTGCAATAGTAATATATTACCCAGTTATTTTATCTGTACTAAAATGCCTACCTAAAGTTCATAGCAAATTCTCTAGTTGTAGTTTTGCGACCATAATATCGTAGGAGATTTATGATATGTTTTTCAAGATTGTAATAATATGAAAAGTTGATGGAACTTTTTTTATATCACATATTAACTTTCAGGTACCCAGCATTAGGTGCAACTACATCCAGTATTTATACATTGCAAGGGCAATTGCCCATACTGTGCTTAGCCATCTCTTTTGGAACTAATCGCCGCGCGGCGCCAGTCTGTAGTAAAATGGCGGGAAAGCAACGGTGTGCATTCACAGATTGAGTTAAATGTTTTTTTTCTCTGTGTCCTCGCAAATGTGTTAACAAATGTTGTACGATATATGAGCGTATATGTTATAACTAGAGATCGGATAATCGGATGCATATTTACATAAAGTTAATTTTTGGCTCACTAATTATAGAAGCCGTTTTTTAAAATACATTTTGTTAAATAAAAATCTCGGGAAAATACATCATTTATACAACTATGCATACGTATTTACATGAAGTTTAGTGTCAGTTCCCCGTGCGATTTATGAATGTACGATTTATTACATGAAGAGTGTTAAACGAAAGTAGTGAGCTAGTTTGACTAAAGCAATAATCAATTAAATAATTGAATAAAAAAACAGAAATGGTGCCCTGGCGTAAGTATGGTCTAGTATCTCCGGGATTTTTATTTATGGAAATAAAATAAAAAGACAGTTCCATACTTTGTCAAAAACTAAATTAGGTAAATAAATAAACATCCGGCTATCCAATTCCGCAATCCCGGGATTTTTATTTAACAAAACAACAAAAAACCGTTTCCATACTGTGTCTTAAACTAACTTTAGGTAAATATGCATCCGATTATCCGATCTCTAGTTATAACACACCATAACGCACTAATATCGTAATGTACAATTATTGTAACGATATTCTCAAAAATGAATGTAAAGATTCTATATCGCACCGTCTCCTGAGATTCGTTCATTACATTCTGACCCTAATTGTTCGCTCTAGCCACAGGGTTATTACATACTAGCTGACCCGCGCCCACTTCGTTGGGCATAATATATTAATAATCCCCGAAGCGAGCACGAAAGCAAACTGAATTAAACCCGAAGCCATCGCGCGCCGTCCGCTGATGATGATGATGATGATGATGACACTCAACAATAATGTGGCTTTCTATTGGTGAAAGAATTTTTAAAATCGATGATGATCATGATGATGGTGATGATGATGATGACACTCAACAATAATGTGGCTTTCTATTGGTGAAAGAATTTTTAAAATCGATGATGATGATGATGGTGATGATGATGATGACACTCCGCAATAATGTGGCTTTTTATTGGTGAAAGAATTTTTAAAATCGATGATGATGATGATGCTGATGATGATGACACTCCGCAATAATGTGGCTTTCTATTGGTGAAAGAATTTTTAAAATCGGTTCAGTAGATCCCGAGATTACCCCTTACAATTTACAGACACACAAACTTTACTTCTTTATAATATTAGTATAGATTGCCAAGTCTTAGCCTGAGTTTACTGGGTAGGTCATCTAGGTCGAGTCGTCTCGATCGGTTTCAAGTCAGACAATTTTTTATTTATTAATATCCGTCACTAGCCACCCATTGCACGCATTGCACCCATTACACGCAATGGGTGCATTCACAGATCATGATACTACAGAAAAACTGTGTATATATATATTTATTATGTATTATATACGTTGTATATATTTATTATGTATTATATACTCATTTAAATCATATGCTGTAAATGGCCATATAGATCTATATTAAACTAGCGGACCCGACAGACTTCGTCCTGTCAAAAAGATCTGGAAAGTAGCAGTTTTTTATTCCTACTTATTTTATAGATAATGTCGCATAGCCAACCAAATTGCAGATAAGTCCAAATGAACTATTACATTTTGTGACTATTCAACTTTGGAACGTGGCATTAAATCCTCCGACGATGTATTCTGTGCTCCAACGCACTAACATGTACACTGTTTCGATAGATATGATTGAATTTCAATTTTATACAGCGTTAATACAGCGTAAATTGACTTTTTGATGTTAGGAACAAACCTTCATTGCTTAGACATAAGTGAATGCTTGCAATATGAACTTTATTCAATAACATTAAAGCTCAAATTGACTGTACGTTTTAGTAAGAAGACGTTTGTATGGAAAAAAGGGTGGTTTTTAAGGGTTTTCCGATAATTATTCGAATTTTTCTCGCCGTAAAAACCTTTCTTGAACTTCGACAAACATTTAATAAAAGAATTGGCCAAATTGGTCCAGGCGTTGTCGAGTTATGCGCTTACCAACACATTTTGCGATTCATTTTTATATATTAGATTAACAATGTATTTAAGGAATTTTATTGGATAAGAAATAATTAATGCTGCATTAGTTAAAATCGCTTCGAAAATTAGCTATATTATTCGTAAAAAGTGACAAAAAATGTTTTTGTGGGATATCCATAAGAGATAAACATATACCAT